>SNQJ01S0119809.1:42361-60216 GCA_010110895.2 Picea sitchensis
TCGGAGGGCTAGGATATCCGTTGATATCCTAGGGCTAGGATCTAACTAGTCGGCAGGGAGGTCGGTTTTGGGTTGTGTTCTAAAGGAGTGGGAAGGAAGCAAGCGGCGAGCAAATAGTAGCATCAGGTTCAGGTAAGAATTATGCATTGTTTTGAATTAATTTGTTATTAAATCTTGTTATATTGACAAAATTGCATACGAATGAGTTAAATTAGTAAAATTTCATGAAGGATACGGAAGTTAATGTTATTTCATTACTGTGTTATGAAATTATTTAGTTTATCAAAATAATTTGAAGTAATATGTAAATCTAGCCATTACATTTGGTTTCATTGCATTCCGACGATTTTCGTAATTTTGAGTTATTATGGGTCATATTTTAATTAAATTCACTAAGAAGATCATAATGAACATATTACTTGGAGAAACCTCTTAGTGTAATAGCTCATAGAAATTGGGAGGAATAACACTACAAGATAAAATGATGAGAAGTAACCTTCAATGGCCAGAGAAGCCATAAGGATAGATAAATCACTTTTTAGAGTTAAAATGGTTAATTCTGTCATGATAAAATAAAGAAAAAAGTCACTTTGAGAGACAAGGTGAACATGGGGTATAAAGGAGAGATAGGGGGCTCTATTCTGTCATGATGATGATTGATTATTTTGTATTGGTCCTCTTGGCTTGGAAAGCTCTTAGAGCTTGGGGTTTTGACAGTTTTGGTAACAAATCCTAGGATTGGTTTCGGTGTTGCAATGATACACCCTAGCTATTCATTTTGTGGGAAGAGATAACTTTGATCTCTTTATTGGATTATACTTCTAATTGGAATCGAAGTGTTCGATTTGTGGCTGAGATTTTAGGGTGTGGGGAAAATTAGTAACTGTGGGACGGGCTCATGTCCTGATGGGCGCATTCTTTCACTATTTGGGTGCACTCAAATCTAGATCTGAACCGAAAATACTTGCTGGGCGTCTTTCTTATGAAGCTGAGTGAGTTGCATACAAACTTGGGCACTCTCATTGATGAAATATTGCAGTTGGGAAAATTTATGAAGTGTTGGGTCATTTTCTTTCATTATGGGATGAATACCTCACTATTGGGGTGAATTTTGGGCAGAGAGAATGTTTATTTACTAGCTGGGCGAATTATTGAAGGCAGGGGCTGAGTTCTAGGCCATTATTTCTCCATTTAAAGGTTGGATATCTCATGCAAGACACACAAGATTAGAGGAGGGTGCATTTATCTCTAAGGAGGGAGCACTTGAATAGTGAAGGGCGTATTAATGCTAATTGTGAAGGGTTGTAGAGTGCCAAAGGAGGGTGTATTGTTACAACAATGGTTGCAGATCCTTTGAAGGGAGTTAATCCCTTATTTCATCAAGTGTATTGGCTGCCAATTGTTTGGGGAAACCTACAACCACCACCACAATAATTTTTTTGTTATTCCAGCTTGTATCAAACACATGAAATAATAAAACAGAGCTACATCATTTTATGACTAGAGTGGACTGTATTTTCCCTTAGTCAAAATTGACATTGTGGGGATCCATTCCTATCCAGAAGAGGGTGACCTGAATGGTCAGCTTGTAATAGGTCAAATTATTGCAATAAAAACCAAATCTTTGTACGCATTTTTTTTTGTTGTCCTATGTGTTAAATTGTTGGTTATTTCCTTGTAAACTCTACTGAAATAGATAGTCTGAACACGAAGCTTATTGGTGGCAAGTAAACATCATTCATCATGAAAGCTACATAAGAAAACTAAAACAATAAATCCATAAACAAACAGCAGCCAATATAAGTGTTATATGGAGGATTGGAGTATGCTCACAAACTATTTGACAAAAACTATATATCAGAATTAAGCTACAACCAACAAAGAAAGGGTTTATTAGTGAGAACAAAGGATTTCCATCAACTGTTTGAAAAAAGACTCAAACCAAAGGTTTTGTTAAATACTACAACAATAGACTAAAGTAGCCGCAGTCATTAAAGGGAATCTTACATGGAATGATAGTGTAGGGGCCCCACTAGCTGAAACTCAGTGCTCTTAATCCAATGCAACTGACAGTTCATGCATCTGAGTCTCGGTTTGAGTTTTATCGCGAGTTGCAACTCACCTCCTCAAGCCATTTAGGGGCGTGGTCAATTTGAAAAACTATTTGTTGGAGTATCTCCGACAATTGCGTCGACGAAACCTTGGGAAGAGGACCAAGAGGCCAATTATATCGAGTCATACAAGGAGATCAGGATAATGTTGAGCCCAACCCACAATGAGAATTTTTGCATGGATCGCCATTGCCAATACACCAAAAGTAAGACACTAAAATATAAAAGTGGTAGATAGAAAATAAAAAAAATAATCTTTTATTCCCAATCTGCACCCACCAACCCCTCTCTTCCCTCTCCTCTCAAGATCCATAAATTAACTCGTGTTGAAATGGAAAAACGTTAACTTAAATGTATCTACTACATTTTTGACGAAAAATATTTTCTTGGGCACAAATGGAAGGAGTAGAAAATGTTTATGGTCACTTCCAAGGATATTTCAGAATATGATATTGATGTTATCCATCAAGAACCTTTTCCTCAACTAGTTAATGACACTTCCCCCTTTGATCAACCAGATGTGGAACCCCAAATCTCCCTACATGCCTTGACTGGTATTTCTACTCTTTGAACCCTTAAATTAATTGGCTACATCAAGCATTGTAAAGTCATTATCCTAATTGAAAGCAGGGTTTTGTGACACGTTCCAAGGAATCATAGTAGGCTCTCCAAAGATCATCAACTTACACTACATGGGAAAACTCCTTAAAAATGGAAATTTGGGTAGTGTTTCCTAGTTCCTTGACATTCAAGCCTTTGAGACCCCTTCCCAACCCATCCCTCCTAACATGTAGTTAATCTTATACAAACACCAATCAGTCTTTGAAACCCCCCAAGGAATCACACCCTCTCGTGGTGCACATGATCATTCTATTCCACTCATACCTAGTATTCCCCCACCCAATTTCCACCCTTATCACCACCCATTTTCTAAAAAATGAAATTAAAAATATTATTCAAGAATTGCTAGTCGTAGATGTTATCCACCCTAGTACCGATCCTTATTCATCACTAGTTGTCATGGTACTAAAAAAACAAGGCACTTGGAATATGTGTCTTTACTTTCACCCTCTCAATAAGATAATTGACAAGTATAAATTTCACATTCCAGACATTCATGATCTTTTGGATGAACTTAAAGGTGCTCAATTTTTTACCAAACTTTATTTCTATCCTAGTTGTCACCAAATTCGTATGAAGGAAGTTGATATTCCTAAAATTTATTTTTTCACTCATGAATGCCATTCTGAGTTCTTGGTGATTCCCTTTGTCCTTTGCAATGCACCGTCCACCTTACAAAGTCTCATGAAGCACATCTTTAAACCCTTTGCACATCATTTTTTCCTTGTCTTTTTTGATGACATCATAATCTACAATAAAACTTGGTAATCCCATGTTACCCATGTGGATTAGGTCTTACAACTACTTTATCATCATCAATTATTTCTCAAAAGTCCCAAATGTACCTTTGGTGTATTAGAAGTGAAATATTTGGCCCATATTGTTAGTAAGGATGGTGTATGAGTGAACCCAAAAAATATTGAAGAAATGAAGGATTGGGCACATCTTAAGATTCTTAAATGTTTATGAGGTTTCCTTGGTCTAATAGGGTATTATAGAAATTTTGTCAAGAACTATGGAAAAATTGTTGTTCCTCTCACTTCCTTAATAAAAAAAAATTCATTGGATTGAAGCAGAAGATCAAGCCTTCCAAGATTTGAAGGATGCTATGTGTACAACCCCAATACTTGATCTTCCTAACTTCATGAAGAATTTTATTTTGGAATGTGATTCCTCGGGAAAAGGCATAGGCACAATTCTCATGCAAGAAGGAAGACTGTTGGCCTTTACCAACAAATAAATTTATGAGTGACTCTTGGGAAAATAGGGATTTTTAGTGAGGTTTAGAGAAGAAAGATAAGTAATGTGATTAGTTCTAACTTTAGCATCCTTTTTAGTGTATTTTGTTTTCATTGAGTGGCATTTATTGCGCTAAAGTTGACACAAAACATCATTTTGTATTTAGGACCATATTTTCTTCCTTTTTGGAGATTTATTTCCAATTTTAGTGTCAAAGTGTAATTTGCATAATTTTAGCAACAAATTCAATGCCCAAATTAGCTTACTTAAGGTGTGTGCATCAGAAATTACATTGGATTTTAGAGGGCATGTCATAATGTCAATAGTTGTAGTGCTAAATTTAGCATTGGAATTGTATTTTTCAACATGTTTGGCAACATAGATAGGGTATATGGTTCCAACTGATAACATACGTTGGATCTCTTTTTGAACAATTTCTTTATATTTGTGGGACAATTTATATGGTCGCTTCTTTATGGTTTTTTCTCGTGGTATTAGCTAGATTTTCATTTCACCCATTTCTTTAACCAACCCTTTCAAATCCTTATAGTCCCTAGAAAAGACGTATCGATACTCCTTTAGAAGGTCGAATATCCTCATGGTTTGCTTCTTAGTCCAGTAGTCATCAATGCGAGCCATTTTTGGTCAACCATCATTTGATATGTCAACTTCTTTGAAGTTTATTTCTACATCCATCCATTTTGGTGGCTTAGAATTATCTAATTTACACTCTGCTTGATGGACTTCGTTGTAAGCAGGTGGGAATTTGACTTGGTTTGAGGATTCATGGTTATCATGCTTTAACAACTTCAATACATATTTTACTTGTTTGGCTATCTCTCGATGGTCCTTTCTCCATCTGGATATTTTTCTAAGAAAACTTTCATTTTCCATGTAAATTCGACATGCAGTATGAATCCTTTAATTATGGCATTCTATGAAATTACAAGTCGAGGTTGACCCTATGTCAACCCGTGCTTTCCCTTTTGTCCATTTTATTTTGGTGCCTTGTTGTTTAATGCAATCTCTTATTTCTTTGGTTGCGTCAGTCAAGTTGGTTTCTGCAGGGTTAAAAGCAAAATTGTTGATGAAGTTTTTTTTGAGGTCCTTCTAGGTGAAGGTTTCTCTATGTGCTTCTTATATTTTATACCATTTATAAGGGAGATCATCCAATGTATTAGAAAACAAGTGAGGCCAAACCTTTTTTCCTTGTACCAATTTTTTCTCCATTCTCTCTCAAAGTATTTGACATGGGTGAGAGGATCAAATCCTAGTTTAAAGTTGGGAATATTTTTTGTGGTTGATAGCTTCTTCCCCCTGAAATGTTTGGTGAAGTATTTAGTCGTGACAATCCATGTCTATAGTGGCGATGCATGTGTATACCACCCTCTCATAGCTTATCTTGCGAATGACTGCACCAAGCTCTATAATTGACCATGCTCTCCCACTATCTTAGATACCTCATCGACATGCATCGATGGGGATTCTCTTTCCTTGAATCATAATGGATTGGTTGAGGTCGACTTAAATATGGTGGGTATTAGAGTCATATTATGTTTTTTTTTTCTCATATATAGAAGGTACTGCATGAACTGAGAAGCGTGACTGAAACTTATCTGAAGGGATGGCTTTGATTGACCATCATTATTTGTCTTTTGATTCATAGTTTTCTATCTACCACTTTTATATTTTAGTGTCATGGTTTTCGGTCGACGGAATGATATCTTAGGGGCCCCATTAACTGAAACTCGGTTCTCTTAATTCAATCCAACTTACTGTTCATGCATCTAAGTCCCAGTTTGAGTTTTATCGTGAGTTGCAACTCGCCTCCTCAAGCCATTTAGGGACATGTGGTCAACTTGGTCCAGGGGCATAAAATCCAAACCGAGTAGCATAACAGACTTTCGTAAGCTCCCACAACTCTATTTGGAGAAGGCCCATGTGACTACACTAGCCAAAAACACCCGACACAGTGTTCTTTAAAATTGACCTCCTCTTCAGAAATTGCACTATGCCTCATTGACCAAAATCCTAGTGTTGGAGATACTCCAACAAATTGTTTTCTGGTCGATGGAATGATAGCGTAGGAGCTCCAATAGCTGAAACCTGGTGCTCCGGATCCAATGCAATTGGTAGTTCATGCATCCGAGTCCCGGTTTGAGTTTTATTTATAGTTTCAACTCTCCTTCTAAAGTCATTCAAGGACATGTGGCCAATTTGGTCCGAGGGCATAAAATCCAAACCGAGTAGCATAATGTTGTTCCATAAGCTCCTGCATGTATGTTTGGACAAGGCCCATGCGACTATACTAGAAAAAATGCTTGACAGAGTGTTCTTGAAAATTGAGCTCATCTTAAAAAATTGCACTATGCCTCATTGACCAAAACCCTAGTGGCGGAGATACTCCAACAAATGGTTTTTCGGTCGACAGAATGATAGCGTAAGGGCCCCACTAGCTGAAACTCAGTGCTCTTAATCCAATGCAACTGACGGTTCTTGCATCTGAGTCTCGGTTTGAGTTTTATCATGAGTTGTAACTCGCTTCCTCAAGCCATTTAGGGACATGTGGTCAATTTGGTCCGGGGGCATAAAATCCAAACCGAGTAGCATAACAAACTTTCATAAGCTCCCACAAGTCTATTTGGCCAAGGACCACATGAATACAGTAACCAAAAGGACCTGACACAGTGTTCTTTAAAATCGACCTCTTCTTCAAAAATTGCACTATGCCTCATTGACCAAAATCCTAGTGTTGGAGATACTCCAACAAATTGTTTTTTGGTCAATGGAATGATAGCGTAGGAGTCCCAATAGCTGCAACCTGGTGCTTTGGATCAAATGCAACTGACATTTCGTTCATCCGAGTCCTGGTTTGAGTTTTATCGATAGTTGCAACTCGCCTCCTCAAGCCATTCAAGGACATGTGGCCAATTTGGTCTGAGAGCATAAAATCCAAACTGAGCAACATAATGTTGTTACGTAAACTCTCACATGTATGTTTGGCCAAGGTCCATGAGACTACACTACAAAAAAACACTTGACAGAGTGTTCTTGAAAATCAATCTCATCTTCATAAATTGTACTATGCCTCATTGACCAAAACCCTAGTGTCGGAGATACTCCAACAAATGGTTTTTCGGTTGACAGAATGATAGCATAGGGGCCCAACTAACTAAAACTCAGTGCTTTAATTCAATGCAACTGCAAATTTTTGCATCTAAGTCCCAGTTTGAGTTTTATCGTGAGTTGCAACTCGCCTCCTTAAGCCATTTAGGGACTTGTGGTCAATTTGGTCCTGGGTCATAAAATCCAAACCGAGTAGCATAACAGAATTATGTAAGCTCACGCAAGTCTATTTGGCAAAATCCCATGTGACTACACTAGCCAAAAACACCCAACAAAGTGTTTTTTAAAATCAACCTACTCTTCAGAAATTGCACTATGCTTCATTGATCAAAATCCTAGTGTTGGAGATACTCCAACAAATCATTTTTCGATGGATGAAATGATAGCGTAGGAGACCCAATAGCTGAAATCTGGTGCTTCAAATCCAATAAAACTGATAGTTCATCATCTGAGTCTCAGTTGGAGTTTTATCGATAGTTTCAACTCGCCTCCTCAGCCATTCAAGGACATGTGGTCAATTTGGTCCAAGAGCATAAAATCAAAACTGAGCAGCATAATGTTGTTCCATAAGCTCCTGTATGTATGTTTGGCCAAGGCCCATGCGACTACACTAGAGAAAAATGTTCGACAAAGTGTTCTTGAAAATTGAGCTCATCTTCAGAAATTGCACTATGCCTCATTCACCAAAACCCTAGTGCCAGATATACTCTAACAAATGGTTTTTGGATCGACGGAATGATAGTGTAGAGGGCCCACTAGTTGAAACTCAGTGTTCTTAATCCAATGAAACTGACAGTTCGTGCATCTGAGTCCCGGTTTGAGTTTTATCACGAGTTGCAACTCGCCTCCTCAAGCCATTTAGGGACATGTGGTCAATTTGGTCCAAGGGCATAAAATCCAAACCGAGTAGATTAATAGACTTCCGTAAGCTCCCACAAGTATATTTGGCTAAGGCCCACGTGACTACACTAGACAAAAACACCCGACACAATGTTCTTTAAAATCGACCTCCTCTTCAGAAATTGCACTATGCCTCATTGACCAAAATCCTAGTGTTGGAGGTACTCCAACAAATTGTTTTCCATTAGATGGAATGATAGCGTAGGGGCCCCAATAGCTAAAACCTGGTGCTTCAGATACAATGCAACTAACGGTTCGTGCATCCGAGTCCCGGTTTGAGCTTTATCGATAGTTGCAACTTGTCTCCTTAAGCCATTCAAGGACATGTGGCCAATTTGGTACGAGGGCATAAAATCCAAATTGAGCGGCATAATTTTGTTTTGTAAGCTCTTGAATGTATGTTTGGCCAAGGCCCATGCAACTACATGAGAAAAAAATGCTTGACAGAGTGTTGTTGAAAATTGAGCTCATCTTCAGAAATTGCACTATGCCTCATTGACCAAAACCCTAGTGCCAGAGATACTCCAACAAATGTTTTTTCATTTGATGGAATGATAGCATAGGGGCCCTACTAGTTGAAAATCAGTGCTCTTAATCCAATGCAACTAACAGTTCATGCATCTGAGTCTCGGATTGAGCATTATCGTGAGTTGCAACTCCTTCTCAAGCCATTTAGGAACATGTGGTCAATTTGGCCTGAGGGCATAAATTCCAAACCAAGTAGCATAACAGACTTTCGTAAGCTTCCACAAGTCTATTTGGCCAAGGCCCATGTGACTACACTAGCCAAAAACACACGACACAGTGTTCTTTAAAATCCACCTCCTCTTCAGAAATTGCACTATGCATCATTGACCAAAATCCTAGTGTTGGAGATACTCTAACAAATTGTTTTTCGTTCGATGGAATGATAGCATAGGAGCCCAAATAGCTGAAAACTGGTTCTCTAGATCTAATGCAACTGACGATTTGTGCATTTGAGTCCCAATTTGAGTTTTATCGATAGTTGCAACTTGCCTCCTCAAGCCATTCAAGGACAGGTGGCCAATTTGGTTCGAGGGCATAAAATCCAAACCGAGTAGTATAATGTTGTTTTGTAAGCTCCCACATGTATGTTTGGCCAAGGCCCATGCTACTACACTAGAAAAAAATGCTCGACAGAGTTTTCTTGAAAATCGAGCTCATCTTCAGAAATTGCACTATGCCTCATTAACTAAAATCCTATTTCTGGAGATACTCCAACAAATGGTATTTCGGTCGACGAAATGATAGCGTAGGGGACCCACTAGTTGAAACTCAGTGCTCTTAATCCAATGCAACTGACGGTTCATGCATCTAAGTCCAGGTTTGAGTTTTATCGCAAGTTGCAACTCGCCTCCTCAAGCCATTTAGGGACATGTGGTCAATTTGGTCTGAGGGTATAAAATCCAAACCGAGTAGTACAACAAACTTACGTAAGCTCTCGCAAGTCTATTTGGCCAAGGCCCACGTGACTTCACTAGCCAAAAACACCCAACATAGTGTTCTTTAAAATTGACCTCCTCTTCAGAAATTGCACTATGCCTCATTGACCAAAATCCTAGTGTTGGAGATACTCCAACAAATTGTTTTTCGGTCAATGGAATGATAGCGTAGGAGCCCCAATAGCTGAAACCTAGTGCCCCAGATCCAATGCAACTGACGGTTCGAGCATATGAGTCCTGGTTTGATTTTTATCGATAGATGTAACTCGCCTCCTCAAGCCATTCAATGACATGTGGCCAATTTGGTTCAAGGGCATAAAATCCAAACTGAGCAGCATAAATTTGTTCTGTAAGCTCCCACATGTATGTTTGGCCAAGGCCCATGCAACTACAGTAGAAAAAAATGCTTGACAGAGTGTTCTTGAAAATAGGGATCATCTTCAGAAATTGCACTATGCCTCATTGACTAAAACCCTACTGCCAGAGATACTCCAACAAATGGTTTTTCGATCGATGGAATGATAGCGTAGGGAGCCCACTGGAAGAAACTCAATGCTCTTAATCCAATGCAACTAACGGTTTGTGCATTTGAGTCTCGGTTTGAGTTTTATCGTGATTTGCAACTCGACTTCTCAATCTATTTAGGGACATGTTGTCAATTTGGTTCGGGGACATAAAATCCAAACCAAGTAGCATAACATACTTCCATAAGCTCCCGCAAGTCTATTTGGCCAAGGACCACGTGACTACACTAGCCAAAAACTCTCAACACAATGTTCTTTAAAATCAACCTCCTCCTCAGAAATAGCACTATGCCTCATTGACCAAAATCCTAGTGTTGGAGATACTCCAACAAATTGTTTTATGGTCAATGGAATGATAGCGTAGAAGCCCCACTAGCTGAAACTTGGTGCTCCAGATACAATGCAACTGACGGTTCATGCATCCGAGTCCTGGTTTGAGTTTTATCGATAGTTGTAACTCGCCTCCTCAAGCCATTCAAGGACATGTGGCCAATTTGGTCCAAGGGCATAAAATCCAAACCGAGCAGCATAATTTTGTTCCGTAAGTTCCCACATGTATGTTTGGCCAAGGTCCATGCAACTACACTAGAAAAAAACACTCGACGGAGTGTTCTTGAAAATCAAGCTCATCTTCATAAATTGCATTATGCCTCATTGACCAAAACCCTAGTGCCGGAGATACTCCAACAAATGGTTTTTTGGTTGACAGAATGATAGCATAGGGGCCCAACTAAATGAAACTCAATGCTCTTAATTCAATGCAACTGACAGTTTGTGCATCTAAGTCCCGGTTTGAGTTTTATCGTGTGTTGCAACTCACCTCCTCAAGCCATTTAGGGACATGTGGTCAATTTGGTCTGGGGTCATAAAATCCAAACCGAGTAGCATAACAGACTTCTGGAAGCTCCCGCAAGTCTATTTGGCAAAGGCCCATGTGACTACACTAGCCAAAAACACCTGACATAGTGTTCTTTAAAATCGACCTACTCTTCAGAAATTGCACTATGCTTCATTGACCAAAATCCTAGGGTTGGAGATATTCCAACAAATTGTTTTCTGGTGGATGGAATGATAGCGTAGGATCACCAATAGTTGAAATTTGGTGCTCAGAATCCAATAAGACTGATAGTTCGTGCATCTGAGTCTCAGTTGGATTTTTATCGATAGTTGTAACTCGCCTCCTTAAGCCATTCAAGGACATGTGGTCAATTTGGTCTGAGGGCATAAAATCCAAACCGAGAAGCATAATGTTTTTCTGTAAGCTCCCACATGTATGTTTGGCCAAGGCCCATGCAACTACACTAGAAAAAAATGCTCGATAGAGTGTTCTTGAAAATCGAGCTCATTTTCAAAAATTGCACTATGCCTCATTCACCAAAACCCTAGTGTTGGATATACTCCAACAAATGGTTTTTGGATGGACAGAATGATAGTGTAGAGGGCCCACTAGCTGAAACTCAGTGTTCTTAATCCAATGAAACTGACGGTTCATGCATCTGAGTCCCGGTTTGAGTTTTATCGCGAGTTGCAACTTGCCTCCTCGAGCCATTTAGGGAGATGTGGTCAATTTGGTCCAAGGGAATAAAATCCAAACCGAGTAGCATAACAAACTTCCGTAAGCTCCCACAAGTCTATTTGGCTACGGCCCACGTGACTACACTAGCCAAAAACACCTGACATAGTGTTCTTTAAAATTGACCTCCTCTTCAGAAATTGCACTATGCCTCATTAGATGGAATGATAGATGGAATGATAGAGTAGGAGCCCTAAAAGGTGAAACCTGGTGCTCCGGATACAATGCAACTAACGGTTCGTGCATCCGAGTCCTGATTTGAGTTTTATCAATAGTTGAAAATCGCCTCCTCAAGCCATTCAAGGACATGTGGCCAATTTGGTTTAAGGGCATAAAATCCAAATCAAGCAGCATAATTTTGTTTTGTAAGCTCTCGAATGTATGTTTGGCCAAGGCCCATGCGACTACATGAGAAAAAAATGCTTGACAGAGTGTTGTTGAAAATCAAGATCATCTTCAGAAATTGCACTATGCCTCATTGACCAAAACCCTAGTGCCAAAGATACTCCAACAAATGGTTTTTCGTTCGATGGAATGATAGCATAGGGGCCCTACTATCTAAAACCCAGTACTCTTAATCCAATGCAACTGACGGTACGTGCACCTGAGTCTTGGCTTGAGCATTATCGTGATTTGCAACTCCTTCTCAAGCCATTTAGGGACATGTGGTCAATTTGGTCCGGGGGCATAAAATCCAAACCAAGTAGCATAACAGACTTCTGTAAGCTCCCACAAGTCTATTTGGCCAAGGCCCACGTGACTACACTAGACAAAAACACATGACACAGTGTTCTTTAAAATCCACCTCCTCTTCAAAAATTGCACTATGCCTCATTGACCAAAATCCTATTGTTGGAGATACTCCAACAAATTGTTTTCTAGTCAATGGAATGATAGCATAGGAGCCCCAATAGTTGAAACTGGTGTTCTGGATCCAATGCAATTAACGATTCATGCATCTGAGTCTTATTTTGAGTTTTATCGATATTTGCAACTTGCCTTCTCAAGCCATTCAAGGACATGTGGCCAATTTGGTCTGAGGGCATAAAATCCAAAACGAGCAGTATAATGTTGTTCTATAAGCTCCTGCATGTATGTTTGGCCAAGGTCCATGCTACTACACTAGAAAAAAATTCTTGACAGAGTTTTCCTGAAAATTGAGCTCATCTTCAGAAATTACACTATGCCTCATTGACCAAAATCCTAGTTCCGGAGATACTCCAACAAATGTTATTTTTGTCGACGGAATGATATCGTAGGGGCCCCACTAATTGAAACTTGGTGCTCTTAATCCAATGCAACTAACGGTTTGTGCATCTGAGTCTCAGTTTGAGTTTTATCACAAGTTGCAACTCGCCTCCTCAAGCCATTTAGGGACATGTGGTCAATTTGGTCCGGGGGTATAAAATCCAAACCGAGTAGCATAAAAAACTTATGTAAGCTCTTGCAAGTCTATTTAGCCAAGACCCACATGACTACACTAGCCAAAAACACCCGACACAGTGTTCTTTAAAATCGACCTCCTCTTCAGAAATTGCACTATGCGTCATTGACCAAAATCCTAGTGTTGGAGATACTCCAACAAATTGTTTTCCGGTCAATGGAATGATAGCGTAGGAGCCCCAATAGTTGAAACCTAGTGCCCCAGATCCAATGCAACTGACGGTTCATGCATCTGAGTCCCGGTTTGAGTTTTATCGATAGATGCAACTCACCTCCTCAAGTCATTCAAGGACATGTGGCCAATTTGGTCTGAGGGCATAAAATCCAAACCGAGTAGCATAATGTCGTTCTATAATCTCTCGCATGTATTTTTGGCCCATGCCCATGCGACTACACTGGAAAAAAACTCTCCATGAAGTGTTCCTGAAAATCAAGCTCATCTTCAGAAATTGCACTATGCCTCATTGACCAAAACCCTAGTGTCGGAGATACTCCAACAAATGTTTTTTTGGTCGACGGAATGATAGCGTAGGGGCCCCACTAGATGAAAATCAGTGCTATTAATCCAATGCAACTGACAGTTCGTGTATCTGAGTCTCGGTTTAAGTTTTATCGCAAGTTGCAACTCGCATCCTCAAGCCATTTAGGGACATGTGGTCAATTTGGTCCGAGGGCATAAAATCCAAACCAAGTAGCATAACAGACTTCTGTAACCTCCTGCAATTCTATTTGGTCAAGGCCCACGTGACTACACTAGCCAAAAACACCCAACACAGTGTTCTTTAAAATCAACCTCCTCTTCAGAAATTGCACTATGCCTCATTGACCAAAATCCTAGTGTTGGAGATACTCCAACAAATTGTTTTATGGTCGATGGCATGATACCGCAGGAGCCCCAATAGCTGAAACCTGGTTCTCCAGATACAATGCAACTGACGATTCATGCATCCGAGTCTCAGTTTGAGTTTTATCAATAGTTGTAACTCGCCTCCTCAAGCCATTCAAGGACATGTGGCCAATTTGGCCCGAGGGCATAAAATCCAAACCGAGGAGCATAATTTTGTTATGTAAGCTCCCATATGTATGTTTGGACAAGGTCCATGTGACTACACTAAAAAAAAATTCTCGACAGAGTGTTGTTGAAAATCGAGCTCATCTTCAAAAATTGCACTATGCCTCATTGACCAAAACTTTAGTGCCAGAGATGCTCCAACAAATGGTTTTTCGGTATACAGAATGATAACATAGGGGCCCTACTAGCTGAAACTCAGTGCTCTTAATTCAATGCAACTGATGGTTCATGCATCTGAGTCCCACCTTGAGTTTTATCGCGAGTTGCAACTCACTTTATCAAGCCATTTAGGGACATGTGGTCAATTTGGTCCAGTGGCATAAAATCCAAACCGAGTAGCATAACAGACTTTTGTAACCTCCCGCAGAGTCAATTTACCCAAGGCCCAGGTGACTACAATAGCCAAAAAGACCCGACACAATGTTCTTTAAAATCCACCTCCTCTTCAGAAATTGCACTATGCCTCATTGACCAAAATCCTAGTGTTGGAGATACTCCAACAAATTGTTTTCCGGTCGATGCAATGATAGTGTAGGAGCCGCAATAGATGAAAATTGGTGCTCTGGATCCAATGTAACTGACGATTCATGCATCCAAGTTCTGGTTTGAGTTTTATCAATAGTTGCAACTCACCTTATCGAGCCATTCAAGGACATGTGGCCAATTTGGTCCGAAGGCATAAAATCCAAGCCGAGCAACATAATGTTGTTCTGTAAGCTCCTGCACTTATGTTTGGCCAAGGCCCATGTGACTACACTAGAAAAAAATGCTCAACGGAGTGTTCTTGAAAATCGAGCTCTGTTGATATTATGGTAGCTTCGGGAGGTATGAACCTCTATTGTGACCTATGACGAGATTAGAATATTCTGGAAGGAAGAAAAGAAGTAAAGGAAACCCTAGATGAGATGTCGGCTGCAGAAATATAATTAATGTGAATTAATTACTACCCGGAAGTAGAAGTCAGCCCCAGTAAGTCTTCCAGACCACTATAAATACAGGGTGCCAGTTCTCATTATTCACACTTCTCAGAATTGCAGAGAGCAGTTCCTGCGCACTACAGTTGGCAATTTTGTGCGCAAGTTTCTGGGGAAGTGTGTTGCACTAGTTTCTGGGTGGGACTATCTTATTAGCTTTGGTTACTTTTCTTGCCTGGTACATTAGCCTTGATTGGATATTGATTTCTACCAGTATTATTCTCTTTCAAGGTCAAGGTGATCGGAGGGTGGCTTCGGCCTATGGTTGAGTGATAAGGGTATTGTCAATGGTAAAACGAGTACAATCTTTCATATTCTAACAGGTTATGGGCCCACACCTCCTTCATTCATTCTAAACGCTGGAAGGAATCATAGCCGCTAGGGTATTGAGCTCGTTGAGGAACTTCCGCTAGGGTTACTAGCAGGAGCAGCTTCCAAAGACACTGTCGCTAGGGTTACTAACAGAAGCAATTGTAGAAACCCTAACCTCAGATCTGGCACCTTGCGATGGAGAATCTTGCTCAAAAAGAAGATATTCAGATGTGCCCTAACTCAGTGCACCTTTTGTCTCTCTCAGAATACAGAAATGAAGAAGTTGAAATTTTGGATCAAGGCATGACCAGTTACCAGTCAACCGAAGACATGTGTGAAACAATCAGTCTTTTACACTACTCAGCACTTACCGAAACGATTGAAGATGACATGTGGATAATCGATAGCAGAGCTTCTAGGCACATGACGGGAGATCAATCCAGACTCTCAAATCTAAATGAGAAGAATACCTCGTACAAGGTAGAGCTTGGAGACAAAATCACTTACCCCATGGAAGGATTTGGACAAGCCGCCATCAAAATGAAAACAGGTAATTATGTTCACTTAAGCAATGTTTTATATGTACCTGGTTTAGAAAAGAATCTTGTATCAATATCTTTCCTGGAAGACAAGGGAAACATAATAGCTTTCGTGGATGGAAAAGTGTTATCATGGCATAAATACTCCAGCATAGAGAATGCTAGGGTTATCGAAAGTCGTGAAGGAAATTTGTACAGACTACTAGAACAAAATGAAGAAGCTCTTGTACATGACGAAGTCAACCCTAATGAACTTTGGCACAGAAGGTACGCTCATATTAATTATCAAGCATTACCCTTTCTCAAAAGAATGGTTGAAGGAATACCAGAGTTGCAGTCTACACATGAAGGAATCTGCAAAGGATGTGCCCTTGGGAAGAATATCAAGAAACCATTCCTAAGTAGCAATAACAGATCTAAGGAGATTCTAGATCTAATACACTTAGATGTTTGCGGTCCGATGCCAATAAAATATCTAGGAGGATCTTCTTACTACGTAATCTTCATAGTTGACTGTTCAATAAATACTTGGCTATACCTACTGAAGAGAAAAGACAAAGTATTCAACAAGTTTCAAGAATTAAAAGAAGAGATAGAAAACCTCACGAACAAGAAGATCAAGACATTAAGAACAGATAATGGAGGAGAATACACCTCGAAGGAATTCGTTGCATTCTGCAAATCGGTAGGGATTAGGAGGGAGATGACTATTCCTCATAATCCTCAACAAAATGGTGTAGCAGAAAGAAAGAACAGATCTATTGAAGAAACCGTAAAAGCCTTACTAAATGATCAAGGTCTGTCCATTTTCTTATGGAGAGAAGCAGGAATGACAACAATATATGTGCAGAGAAGAAGTCCTCATCGTATATTGAAGAACATGACACCAGAAGAAGCTTTCTCAGGTAAGAAACCTAATGTGAAAAATCTAAGAATATTTGGATGTTCTGTTTACTCCCACATTCCCAAGGACAAGAGGAATAAACTAGAACCTTCATGAAAGAAAGGGATATTCGTGGGATATAGTGATTCATCCAAGGCTTAAAGAATATATATTCTAGAAAAACACAAGATCGAGGTCAGCAAAGACGTAACGTTCAATGAAAGGATGGCCTTTAGGAAATACATTGAAGAAAATATAGAAGAAGAAGAGATTGAAGAACTTAACAAAGAAAGCACAGAAAATGTAAATGACGAAAAGGAACTACCTGATCATCCTATAGAACCATGTGAAAACATTGATTCAGATATCGTACCTAAGACTAAGAAAAGACCATCTTGTCTTGAAGCTACCTTACAAGACACAGAAAGCCTCAAGCTTCCAGAAGGAACATTCGGAAAGAGTAAAAGACCTAAAAGATTCTCAAGTTATGCAGCATACATGACAAAGCTTCTAGATGAAGAACCTACCACATTTGAAGAAGCAGTTCAAAAGGAAGAATGGAAAGAAGCTATGATGGAAGAGCATCAATCCATTATGAAAAATGAGGTATGGAAATTGTACCAAGACCTAAAGAAAAATCGGTGGTAGCTTCAAAATGGGTGTACAAGATCAAACATGTAGCAGACAGAAGCGTGGATAAATACAAGGCAAGATTTGTAGCTAGAGGGTTCTCCCAGAAGGAGGGAGAATATTATGATGAAACATTTTCTCCGGTGGCTAGATATACTTCCATCAGAGCTTTCATATCTCTTTCCGCCTCCATGGGATGGAACTTGTAAATTCTAACCTTGTACAATACCTACTGCAAACTGATATTTAGAAAAGAACAGAAAAGATACAATGGCAAATACAAACATTACACAGAGATTTTTCACCTGGAAACCCAAACCGGGAAAACCAGCGTATATTATATTCATACATTTTTTTGTTACATTGTTTACAATACAATATACATATAGGAGCCAACAGCATCCAAAACCCTAACCCAATGACCTGGATTAGTCCAAAACCCTAA
>SNQJ01S0119810.1:5768-21061 GCA_010110895.2 Picea sitchensis
GCCAAATAAGAGAGCCGAGTGCAGCGATAAATGGTTCATTAAAATGCATTTGCAGTCGGGATACGGAGCATTTAAGCTTCGGGGGGAGGCACGAGCTGTTCACGTGCCCCCACGTCGCTGATCCCGTCATCCTCCTCCGCATGGTGCCGCGTATTGCGCACTAACACCCCATCCGGGGGGTTATAATGTTGTAATTTAATTATAAAGAAAAATAATGAAAAAAATATAAGGAGAAATATAGAGATTTATTAATGAAAATAAATAAAAGAATTATGAAAATATAATTATGAATGATAAACGATATCCTTTGTAAAGAGTAAATTAGTCATAATGTGTAACTTAAATACATTAATATATTAATTTAGATTAAAATTAATGTATATAAATGAGTGTTCTATTAATATATTAATGACCATTTTCCATTTTCCACCTTTCCAAATTAATGACCATTTTCTACCTTTCCAAACTAACTTTAATAAACTAAATAATAATTTTTTAAATTATCAAAATCATTTTTTTTAAATCAAACAGATTTACTATCAATGTCTTTAGAACAAGTATAATTCATAATCTATAAAGTTCAAGATCATTTGCTATCAATGTATTTAGAACAAGTAAAAATTATAAATACATTAATGAAAGTTTTCTATGGGTAGGAGACTTACTTTGTTTATTCTATGATCCATGACAAATAAAATCAATAAAAATTATATAAAAATTATATATGGATGTATAATGGTCATACGTTGTATCATGGTGCAATGTATACACTCTATGATCCATTTGTGGTGTACTTAAATTTCCTTATAACAATAATAAATCATCATCAAATTTCAAGTTGATTTTCTATCTACAACGGGTAAAACAAGTTGATAACAAGTTGATTTCCTTTAAATGTTCCTAGGAAAAATATAAATCATCATCTATAACGTATAAATCAATTAGATTTGCTATCAATGTCCTTAGAACATATGTCACAATGCGAGGAACATGACTTTCCATAACCATATTGTCGCAATGTGACAAACATGACTTGCCATAATGATATTGTCGCAATGTGACGAACATGACTTACCATAACCCTATTGTCGCAATGTGACGAACATAACCATATTGTTGTAATGTCATGAACATGACTGGCCATAATCACATTATCCTAATGTGATGATCATAACCTTATTGTCACAATGTGACAAACATGAATGACCATAGCCACATTGTCACAATGTGACGAACCTAACCGTATTTTCACAATGTGATGAACATGACTGGCCATAACCATATTGTCGCAATGTTGCAAACATAATTATATTGTCACAATGTGACAAACATGACTAGCCATAACCATATTGTCACAATGTGACAAACATAACCATATTGTCGTAATGTGACAAGCATAACGCCTTCATCACAAGATGATGGACATAACCATATTTTTCACAATGTGTCAAGCATAGCCCTATCATCACAATATGACAAACATAGCCCCACCGTCATAATGTGACGAACATCGCCATATTGTCACAATGTGACGAACATAGCCTTGTTGTCGCAATGTGACGAACATAACCATATTGTTGGAATGTGACGAACATAACCTCGAATATCGCTATGCGACAAAAATAGCACTAAGTCTCTCAGTTTGACAAACATAACACCGAGTCTCACAATGTGACGAACATAACCATATTTTTGTACTGTGACGAACATGACTAGCCATAACCATATTGTTGCAATAACATGAGCATATAACCATATTGTCACAATGTGATGAACATGGCTCGCCATAACCACATTATCGCAATGTGAAAAACATAATCGTATTGTCGCAATGTGAAAAACATAACCATATTGTCACAATGTGACGAACATGACTGGCCATAACCACATTGTCGTAATGTGATGAACATAACCATATTTTCGCAATGTGACGAACATGATTGGCCATAACCATATTTTTGCATTATAACGAACATAGCCTTGTCATCGCAATGTGATTAACATAACCATATTGTTGCAATTTAACAATGGTGAAGGTCTATAGAAGTTAACAATGGTGAAGGTCTATAGAAGTTAACCATGGTGAAGGTCATGGTCAACCATAAATAACCATGATGATGGTAATCCAAGGTCAACCTCAATTTACCATGGTCATGTTCAACCAAGGTCAACCATAGTGAACCTTTACTTCCCAAAATCAACCAAGTTTTACTAAACATAACCATGGGCATTGTCAACTATTAAACATGGTCATTGTAAATTATTGTATTAATACTTCAATAATATATTATTAATGTATTACTACTTTAATAATGTTTTTATTAAGGTAATGATACTTTTATAATGTATTATTAAAGTATTAATATTTTTTTAATGTATTTATTATTTAATATTAATATTAATAATAATCTTTTAGTATTAATATTAATATTTCAATATATTAATAATATTAATAAATACAATAATGTAATTATTAATGTATTATTACTTTAATAATGTAGTATTTATGCATTACTTTATTAGAGTATTAATGCTTTAACAATGTGTTAATGTATTAATTAATTAATAAATTACATTATTAATTTATTAGTACTTTAATATATTGCATTAATGTATTATCTAATTAATGCATTATATTATTATTGTAACAATTAATTAATAAGTTACATTATACATTAATGTAAATTTATATTTTAATTTATACATTATATTAATGTAATAACATGTTATTTTTTTATAAATGTCTTACTATTTTATGAAGCTATTGTTTTATTTGTGTATTGATATTTTATTAATATATTAATACTTTAGTAATGTTTTTATTAAAAATGCAATAACATGTACTAATTAATTAAATAAATACATTTTAATGTATCAATGTTATTCATAGTCACGATCATAAGAAATCATGATCATAATCAACAATAGTTATTTTCCATAAATGTATTAATAATTTAATAATGTATTATTTATGCATTACTTTGTGAGTGTATTAATATTTTAACAATATATTAATGCGTTAATTAATTAATAAATAACATTATTAATGTATTAGTATGCTAATATGTTACATTATACATTAATGTATTAATTAATTAATACATTACATTATTAATGTATCAATTAAGTAATACATTACATTATTAATGTATCAATTAATTAATAAGTTACATTTTACTTTAATGCAAATTTATACTTTAATTTATACATTATATGAATGTTAAAAAGTATTAATGCTTTTTCAATGTCTTACTACTTTTAATGTATTATTTTATTTGATTATTAATACTTTATTAATGTATTAATACTTTAGTAATGTATTTATTAGAAATGCGTTAATCAATTAAATTAATTTAATAGGTTTAAGTATACTTTAATGCATTAATGACATTCATAGTCACAACCATAAGAAACCATAATCATGGTTAATCATATTAATCATTTTCAATAAATGTATTAATACTTTAATAATGTATTATTAAAATATTACTACTTTAATAATATATGTCTTAAGTTATTACTCTTTAATAATGTATTTATTAATGCATTGTTACTTTAATAATGTATTATTAATAGGCTTATTAATGTATTACATTAGTAGAGTATTAATAATTTAGCAATGTATTACTTAATAATGTATTAATGTATTAAAATTTTAATAATGTTTTACTAAATATATTAACTTCAATACATTACTACTTTATTATTGTATTATTTTGTTAGTGTATTAATACATTATCAAGTGTATTTATTAATTCATTCATTGTATTTATTGATGTAGTCAATATATTAGTACTTGCTATTGATGTATTTAATATATTAGCAATGTATTTATTAGTGCACTAATACTTTAGTAATTTATTTATTAATACATTTAATGTATTTAATGTGTTAATGTATTGATTGATGAATTTAATGTATTATTACTTTATCAATGTATAAATTACTAATGTATTAATGTATAAATTTCTATTGTATTAATTAATTAATATATTTATTGTTATATTCAATATATTAGTGTTTGATATTGATATATCTATTATATTAGTAATGTATTTGTTGATGTATTTATTAGTGCATTAATACTTTAGTATGTATTTATTAATGCATTTAATGTATTTAATTTGTTAATGTATTTATTGATGCATTTAATGTATTATTTTATTAGTGTATTAATACTTTAGCATAGTATAAATTACCAATATATTAATGTATTAATTAATTAGCACATTACATTATCAATACTTCAATCAATTAATAATTTAATAATGTAAATTAATACATTAATTTATAAATTATGAATATATATTACATTATAATTTATATATTAAATTTATACATTATTATTATTATTATATATTACATTAATATATTATTATTATATTATACATAATAATAATTAATGAATACATTAATGGTCATCCACAAGGTATGTGGCACCATTTTTTATCTTTTCAAATCAATGGCACTATGTGCTTATATCAACTACTTTTATTAAGTGATTATTGCTAGTTTATTTTTAAGATGAATGCACCAAAAAGGTGTATGAAATCCCATGTTTGTGGGATAAGAGACCCTTTCATATAGAAATTTCACTACTAAAATTTAGTAAGGTATACCGACCCTACCCTACCCCTCTCGATTTGACCTCTATTATATTATATTAATAAAAGGTTTATCAATTCCTTTCTCTAGTTAGAAACCAGGTTAGCATTTTCCGGATAAAAGAGAATATTTTATGAACGAATAGGTAGAAAGTGTACACCTAAAGAAGAAACTTAGGATATGACAGATGGTGCCGTGTCTTCCACAGGCCGAAGTTGTCACAGATACAGTGGAGGATTTCACGAGTTGTCACAGATACTGTGGAGGATCTCACGACTGCCCCTGGCTTAAAATGGACCCGCGAAATGACACAACAAAAATTAAATTAAATAATGGATGTCTACGTTGGTGGCTTGTTTTATAAGAGAAATCCAACAAATTTAATGGCGGCCAGGGAGACGAAACCCTGATGCTTCAAGAATAAATTAGTCCCAGTGAGAAAGGATAACGATCACAGGATTTTAGGTTATCTTTCTTCATTGTAGTGGAGGAAAACTGTCAGGGATGATTTCTATTTTTATTTTTCTAACAGCATTTTATACTTYGTTAGATCAATGCACATGCAATAAAATAGAAATACGAGCAACGCAGGCCATTAGATACGCTATAAATAATGTCACATGGCAAGSAGGCGAGGATGTCCAGAATAAAGCTAGYTTTAGCATTTTTGCARCMAAAGCAAAGGATTAACATCAATCAATCACTCACTCGCTCACTGGCATTAAACAATGCAATCAACTAAACAACTGCAKATCTCTTGTTAGGTAATGCAATGCCACTTCGCCTTGAAAAATATTGTCRATATACATGTGGGGTGCATACCGCAACTGGAAATGATTCTTCCCTTGTGAACCATCTTGTATGTGTGCATGTCTATGTAGTCCACAAAGAATTGGAACACCACATTCGCTATGAAGACTACCTGCACTGCTATCTCCATTATCTTCATATACCTAGAGATCTAGATATAAAGCTTGAGTATAAATCTTTATTCAAGMTTTGTACTTTAATAAAAGTTTGCATGTCTATAAATATGATTCACCTGACATTAATGTAGAAATGCTAAATATCAAATTTGTTAATAAACTTGGAATCCTAGTGTCCTCTATGGGGTTATCAGATCCGTCATTTGAGAAAACCGTTGCCTGTGTACCAAGCTATAAATGTAAGTCTTTTGTTGATTAAATTTAACGAGAATTACTATGAGTTTAATCTCACTGTAGTTTGTTGATTTGGTATCAAAGCGAAAGAGGGTGTGAGGCAGAATGTTTCCATTGGGGAAAGCCTGGAGACATGAGCTATACATCGTGAAGAGGAGAGAGTCGTTGTTGGAGTCGTGTTGTGCATGAAGTGGATGAGCTGCCCGCTGACAAAAAGATTGAAACTGCTGAATCAAATCAAGTTGTTGAAGATCACATAAAGGAGATTTTAGATCGTCGTTGTGGAAAGGACTTGCAATTTAACCCAAGAATTGAGTCATGATGGGTCGGCCCAGGCACATGCAATTTAACCCAAGAATTAAGCCATGATAGGGGTTCGTCCTCCATTCTTGCGTTTGTTGTCTGAACCATGTTAACTCTGTGATCGACCTCTAAATTTTCTTGTCATGCATTCCTCATAACCAGAACAGGAAGTCGACTAGTGTATTCCTGTGAATCTCGTGGCCTCTTTATTCGACCTTTGCAACATTCACGCACACCTCTGAAACCCGAAACCATGAGGTAATCATGTGATGTTTTCTTGAGAATCCGATGCATCCTCAGTCTATACCTGTTTTACCTCTGCGTTGGACCTCTGCATAACGTACTCTCAGAAACCAGTCGGGAGGGAAAGGTTGACCTGTGTGTCCTGTGAACCCAAGTTTATTGATACTGCAAATGCGAGAGTTCGTGCTGAACTGTTTGGGTTGTTTTCATTTGTGAAACCTGAACATACCATAATTTTCTATGTCGTGTGTGTTATAACTATGGGTTGTTGTGGCCATGCAGTCCCTTGGATAAATGTGATTTTCTACTATCATTCATTCCTTGTTGAGCCTTACTGTTGTTCTTCTTGTGCTGGAATAGAGTTGAAGAAGCAGGTTGTCAGGCCTAT
This sequence comes from Picea sitchensis, assembly GCA_010110895.2. Lineage (NCBI taxonomy): Eukaryota > Viridiplantae > Streptophyta > Pinopsida > Pinales > Pinaceae > Picea > Picea sitchensis. Next base: position 12,468 of record SNQJ01S0119810.1, read on the forward strand.
GTGAAACACTCTCTCTAGGTGAGGGAGGTGGTTGTGGTTGAAGAGGCAGATTGTCAAGCCTGTGAGCGACTCTCTCTAGGTGAGAGAGTGCGTAAAAGAAGTGAAAAATCCTATAAGGGGTCCTGTAGCTTTCACAGAGCTCAGATAATTCCAGTTCGGCCTGTTGTTGAAGCCCATGGCAAGGGAGGTTTAGCAGCCGAAGGATTTTCCTAGTGATAGTGAAGGTATATACTCCTGGCGTGGGATAAACATGTTGGGAATGAGAGTCTGTGAGCAGTGGGAATAAGTGGCTCCTGGGAGAGAATCCATCCTCATAAAGTGTGTGTATTCATGTTGACCTTGCCTAGCCTAAGATTCCCTTTCTTGGAGGAGCTTAGTCCCAGCTCGTGGGTGACCTACTGCTGAGAGTGATGAAAAAACCGATCTAAGGTTGGGAGGTTTGTGGAAGGTCTACACGCAGTTGGTGGTGTTACGTCAGTTTAAAAGTTAAGTATTAATTTTGTACTTAATTTATATGCTATGCATGTCTGTGTCATGAAATGTTTATCATGTATTCCGTTTCAATTTTGAATTGTTGTTAATTCTATCCAAGTCCGAATGATAGCAGTAATTCCATGTTAAATGTGTTAATTTGATTTAATGCATAATCTTTATAAATATATGTATGTATATTCTGCGTAGTAGTGTTTCCCGGCAGTGGGGTTGATGGTCGGGGACGTTACAATATGTGCTACATTGCAGACATGTGTAGAGATGCCAATGCGTGAAAGAGAGTCGCTGTCAGATTTTGCAGGGGCAAGCCATGGGACAAAAATAGAACAGGGAAGTTTCATCCAAGGAATATAGGTATGACTCAATCAAAATTTGATGCACATGATAAGAAAAATGATGATTGTTTTTATTGTGGGAAACCTGTTCATCATGCTAAAGATTGTTATAAAAGGAAAGCTAATCAATCCAAACAGAAGTTCATAAAATATAATGGAAATTATGTGAAAAGTGACACCTCTATCAATGATGGTTTTAGGAATCTAAAGTTGTTTATTTTCAAAGTTTCATTGTCTACAGAAACTGATGATGAAAGTGCATGGTTCATAGATTCAAAATCCTTAGCTCATATGTCTTGTAACAAAGAATGGTTTGATGAATATCATGAGAGAACAGATGAAATACACATATATTTAGGAGATAACAGATCTCATAAGATTCGGGTTTATGGAGTAATATGTGTCAATTTACCTAATGGGAACATGAAACATATTCACAAGGTGTTGTATGTTCTAGGCATAAAAAAGAACTTGATATCTGTTTCCACAATAACTTATAAAAAATTGAATGTAGAATTTATGTAGTCTCAATGAGTTTTGAAGGATATTCAGAATCATTATAAAGTCATAGCCACAGGAACAAGAATTGGAGGTTTTTATAAGATTGATGTAACAAGGTGAACTCATCAAACATTGACATCTACAACAATGACAACAAAATAATTATGGCATCTCAAGTATGGACATCTTAATCAAAATGACTTGTTTCTACTACAAAATAAATTAATGGTTGAAGGACTTCCTATTTTGAAAAATGAGCATATAGAATGTGAAGGTTGTGCATAGGTAAGCATCATAGGGAGGAGTTTCCAGTACATAAAGAGAAGAAACAAAGGGAGATAATTGAATTAATACATACTGATGTCTGTGGTCCCATGCAAACCATGTCACTTGGAGGTGCAAGGCATTTTCTTATATTTGTTGATGACAGATATTTACTTGGGATTATTTTATAAGGAAAATGAGTGATGTATTTTAATATTTTAAGGAGTTCAAAATTATGGTTGAAACGAAGACATGCAAATGCATCAAGATTCTAAGATCTGATCAAGATGGAGAATATACCTCAAGAGATTTTGATAGCTACTGCAAGAGCAATGGGATCATTCAACAATTCAATGTGTCTCATACACCACAACAAAATGGTGTAGCTGAAAGGAAGAACAAGACATTAGTGGAATGTGCTCGCAACATGTTGAAAGGTAAAAACATTTCTAATGGTTTTTGGGCATAGGCCATTAATACTATTGTTTATTTGAAAAATAGAAGTCCAACTAAGATTCTAGATCTGAAAACGCCTTTGGAAGTCCTTTATGGCTACAAACTTGAAGTTTCTCATTTAAGAATATTTGGTTCCAAGGAGTTTGCTCATATTCCAAAATATGAGAGAAGATTATCATAAAGAGCCAGAGGGAAATGGCCTGTGTCTTTTCACTTTTCAGATATTTTAATAACTAGAAGTAGAGAAGAAAATTGTGACGGTCTCTATATGAATTGCAACAATACCCCACTTTTATTTCTCTCATCTACTCTGAATTCAAATACCAGAGACAAATTTTCTCGATGTGATTGGATCAGCTATCCACCGACATGCCAAGCTTGATCCATCCTACCTGCTTTTCGTTATTTTTTTAATTATTTGTTATTCCTTTTCTGCGGGGGATTGGCAACTGACTCGCGTGACATGGGGTCGATCCCCGTCGGCTACCACTATAACCCTAGGTGCAACCACCCAGCCTACAAAAATGGCACACGAGTAAATCCAGGTAAGAATCGAACATGAGACTTCATTTTACAAATTTCCATCCATTTACATAGTACTTGCCAATCCATCTACACCCATGCGAGCATTCCTTTTCAGTTTTAAAGTTAGTTATTTTAATGCTTTTTAAAGCTAAGGTTAGGGTTGTTCATATTAGGGTTACGGTTTTATGGTTATGGTTAGAAATATATGTGAATCTGTTTGATTCGGTTGAATTGGTTTGAAATAAGAATCACAGGGATCTGATTGAGTGATGTGTCCTTTGGGACTTGAGTCAGTTTGAATAAGTTAGGGTTGTGTCTACTATGCACATTAAGTAAATTCAGTCTTCTATTTGTGTGTATGTAATGTAACAGTTTTATCCATGATATATGATAGAAATTAGCATGCTTGTAAAGCCACGGTCTTTTAAGTAAATTCAGTTTAGTTTTTGTTTTCTTGTAATGTCACAATTTTATCAATTATCAATGATATATGGTAGAATTTTGCATGCATGTGACGTGGTAGTCTTATAAATGATATATGGTTTATATGGTTGAAATGAGCAGTGTTATAAACGAATCAGGAACTTTTTTCTTTGCAACTGAAACTTTTATGCATGTGATTCCAAAATCATTTCTTTATGCATGTGAGTAGAAAATTGTATAAATGACATATGCTTAAAATAACCAAAATCATTTCTTTATGCATGTGACTAGAAAATTGTATAAATGACATATGCTTAAAATAAGCAGTGTTATAAAATTAATTTTTTTTTACAACTTGAATATTTCCTTAAATGTACTAAACTTGTATTAAAAGCTCGTAAATGATTAATAAATGTACTAGACTTGTATCTTGCCAGCCCGTAAAGAATTAAGAGATGTGAACAATTGATTACTTAAACAAAGAGATGTGAACACTTGATTACTTAAACAAATAATTAAAATGCAATGCAACAAATGAATCAGACAACATTTAGAAATTCAGTCATAAAACTAGAATTGTATCCTGCGAGTGTGTAAAGAATTAAGAAATGTGAAAATTGATTACTTAAACAAATATTTAAAAATCTTAGAATTAAAATTAATATATATATGTTTGTAATAATAATGTTTGTAAAATAAAATATATAAATAATATTTTTCACACTATTATAAATATAAATACAAATATACAAACTCAAGATTCCATTAAATATTAATTTAAGTATAAATACATTAAAATTTAAAGAAAATTATCGTGAAGCAATAGGGATTCTTCATAATCAATTGCAAACAACCTAAATATCTTCCCTCCCTGATATTTAAATTAAATTAACCCAACACCTTAATATTTAATTTAATTTTTGTTTCATTTCGCGGGAAGTTAATGTTAAGGTGTCATTTCGCGGGAAGTTAATGTTAAGGTGTTGGGTTCATTTACCTAAATCAGTTTGGGCAGGATTTATCAACTTTAGTCCAACTTCAGTTCAACATCAGGCTGAGCTTCAGTTCAACATCAGATTGAGGTAATTACATTTCATTATCATTATGTTCTTTATTATACTTTTGTTTCTGTTCATCATTATACTGTTGTTGTTGTTCATCATTATACTATTAAAATTGTCAATTCTTATGCTGAAACAGTTTTATTATGCTGGAAAATATAAAATTAAATAAGATAGAGTCTATGTAATTATATTTATGTTTTATGAGGCTCTGTATGCACAGGCCTTACAAAATCCACTTCAAGAGTGTCCATCTTTTGTTGAAAAAGTTTTTTATGATGCTTACTCCACTTTTTTATTTCCAATTTAAGGCATTGGAGCTTCCAAACTAGTCTGCGTTGGCGTCCAGTCTCTTGAAAAAACTTCGGATCCTGCCAAATGTCTAAAACAATACGGGTAAACTCTACTTCCCTAATCGAACTCAGGTTTAGTTTAAAGGGGTAGCATCTCTGCTGTTGGGTGCTATCAAGTTAAAGAACTATGGGGGCGTGTTCTGAGACAAAGGGCAGCGCCACCCAAGCCTGGTATTGGGTCACCTTCTCAAGTAAATCAAAGGAGACAAAGTGTCTATCCAGTCTTTTGGAAATGCCATCCGCTCCCTGTCGACCATTTCTCCACGTTGGAACTAGAACCTCTGGAAGGATAACAACCAATCCTCTAGTTGTGAAAGTGTCTTTTAGGAAACTTGCCAGTGGGTCTGGGTGACCAAGAGAGCCTCAACTCTCCCCTTCCGGTAAAGTGAAGTTGAAATCTTCGGCAACTATTAAATTCTGGTAAGAGAGGAGACCACAATATTTGACCTTCTGCCAAAACTCTTTCCTATTAGTGCATGGGCCATATACATTGAGGAAAGAGAGATGTTCCTTTAATTCAAAGTTGTATCAGTACAAAATATTCCCCCACAACAAACGTAAGGTCTTAAATCAAAATGCTCTGGGTCCCAAGCCACTAAAAGACCCCCCGATCTTCCAGTTGAACTAACCGCTGCTGAGTACCACTTAGTTTTAAGGCGATGGAGGAAAGACCAGGCTTGATGCTCATCCACTAAGGTTTCTTGAAAAAATAAAAACTTCGGTTGATATTGATGAAAAAGACGACGAATCGAGGCGAGTTTATGGGATCCCCCCACTCCTCTTAAATTTAAGGAAAAAATGATCATGATTTCAGACGATCTAGGGATTTAATGCCTCTAAGCGCCCCAAGATCCGAATTAGAAGAAGATATCGATACCTATTCCTTTAAGAAAACCTTCGCTCGTTTCCGAGCACTCCCAGTTTTGATGGGTGATAGTTCACAGCCTAAACCCTTCGACCACACAAATCCCTTAGAGCCCAAGGCCAGAATATCTCCCCCATGGCTCTGAGAAGAATGACAACAAGATGACAACGGTTCGACATAAACAATCTCCTTCCCTTGGTAGGTGTGTAAAGCTTGTGGTTTCGGAAGTTCGTGGAGCGCCGAAACGAGAGTATTCGAGCCTGCAAAGAGGTTACCCGCCACCCAAAACACCTTGCTAGACCCTGAATCAAATCTGGGATCCTGGAGAAAAGTAACATGAGTCTCAGGAAAAGAGAAATATTTTGTATCCCCCAAGGGTTGACCCATACAAAGATCTTCATCCACAGGGTCAGGCTTCAACCCTCTCCCTAGCCTCCTCTAAACTGAATCCAACCGCAACATCCTTTGATAAAAAAGTATGCTCGTAGCACCTACAAAGTTCCCCAAGACTTCCCTAATAGAAGGAGGAGGGAGCATAGAGGGACTGCTTTCTCTTTGTATCAGTGATTTAGACGAAAATGGGAAATTTAAATACAAAAGGAATGTGGAACATAGAAGGGAATTTAGTCTAGAGAAATTTTCAAATTAGAACTCAACTAAGATTTAAGAAAGACATCATTCGTTAAGGGAATGTGAGGAAATAAAGGGACATCAAGGAGCGTTTTTAGGAACACTTTTAGGTGGGTGAGGGAAATTGGTAAATTAATTCAATTAATTATATGAAATTCTGGTGCAACTAAGGGATCGGGTGACAAGTGTATGGGGGAGAATTGTTCTTAAGTAATTTTTAATAAAAATAATTTAATGTGCAAATGAAAGTGTCACTTAGAAGAACTCTATAAAATAAATGGCACAGAAGGATAATGGATCACATCTGGTATGCGTAAGGTTATGCTGCCAGATTTTTGTTGACTGATTTTTCTTGTGGGATATGGGATACCTAGCTTGAATAGAGAGTGGTAGCTCAACCTTGCGAGGCGAGATGGGATCTAGCCTTCTCTAGTTGTGTGCGTGTACCCTTTGTGGCTCAAGGGCTCAGGGGAAGAAGAGTACCCCTAACATTGGCTAGGAGGTACCAATGAGGTTGCAACAATTAGCAAGCGGGAGCTAGACGAATCGCAAGTGCGGGATAACCACTTCGTATTATTCACCTTCGGTTACAGTATGCAGGTGTAAATTTTTCATTGGTAGATTAGTTAAAATATTCGTATGTGGAATTAGATATTGATGAATATTGTAGTGGATTCTGCAACAGTAATTGGTAAATTCAATTGAGATTGTTCTGGTCAATGAAATAAAAATTTGTTCAGTTTATTTAAGAAAATAATATGGTTATGATTTCCTGTATAACACTCGCTTCCATGGGTGGCTTCTCGCTTGACCTTATTAATCCTACCTGCAATCCTTCTTCCCAAGACGTTTCAGTCCATAGACCCATCAACTTATTGACTGTTGTGACTAGATTTCTTTTGTTTCCTCTGCGACCTTGCTTTGTTTTCTTGCTTTCTAGATGTGATTAAACCTTTGCGTTCTGTGCAAAAATTGCCCAACAATGGAGTTGTTTCCTCTGCAATTTTATTTTTTGTTGCCTCAGCATTCTTGATGGATTTAACCCAGCCTTTGGGAAAACTTCTCCCTGAATGATGATCTAGCGCTTCTATAGGATGACGAGTATCTTCCCACTAAAAATCTGCTTAGATGCCTGTCGTTTTTGTTGATATTTATAACACAACAAAGCATGTATGCCCAGTCCGTGTGAGAGAGGGAAGGATTGTGCTTTTTGTTGATCTTTATAACACAACAAGGAGTGTATTCCCAATGCGTGTGAGAGAGGGAAGGATTGTCGTTTTGTTGATCTTTATTGTAAGAATAATTTCCTAAATGACGCATATGATAAAACAGTTACGAAAACGGTCGTCTTGGTAATGGAATGGTCGAATCTCCTACTCTGATGGACAGGTGGAGAATAACTGTCTTGGGGAAAACCGGTCCTCTCTCTGCCCATAAAAGAACCCTCAGTTTACCCATCTAATTGATCTGAAGGTGTATGGCAGCTGGGTAAGAGACATAAACTCGGTTTTCAGTCTGTTAAAGAGGGTTCTGTTCGATTCAATTTCCAGTTCTGTGCAAGAGGGCTCGTAGCAAGAGGAACAGAGGGTTTGAATATCAAATGGATCCAGGTTCGAATTTATTCCACTGTATTAAGATAAAATTTTAGCATTGGTATCAGAACCTGCGTGGAGAACTTTCTGAATGCATATATATATATTATTTCCGCAATCTAGTTTGATAGACCAGTTCGTAACACCTCTGAACTGTTATAGATTGAAGAATTTGTTTATATATGCTTGCATAGATTTCATTATTTGGATAGTTGCCAAGTGTTTGACGAAATACTTGAATCGATTACACTGTTTTAAACTGCGATTCCTCATTGTTGTTTTGGAGTTGTTTGATGTTAATTGCGATTAAAATTCGGAACCACCATAATTGTTGTATTGTATGGTGAGTCTATGGAAGAGAAAACGCCGTTGCCAAATTCTTTTAACTTATGTTCTTTTGTATTGGTGTTCGGCAAAGCATATTGAAAGGGGAAATAAGTGCCAAATGGTCCGGTATCGTTTGAAGTACAAGTTACGAAATTAATTGTATGAAATAGAATTCCAATTTTATGCAGAAAAACTGTAGAAAAAACAAGTCTAAATTTGTATAAAATGCAATGCGTAGATGTGTTGTGTATGTCTTAAAGTAGAGTTTAAGAAAAGGAAATTAAAGTTGAAAATTCCTGTACTGGTCCTGTATGTCCCGTGGAAAGTATTACTGGTGAAACCCTTAAATAGTGGACAGTATTGAACGCAAGAGCTAGCGATGAATAGATGGCAAGGTTTTTTTTTTTTTTTTTTGAAAGGAATTTACTGCAGAATTGTTTGTGAAGAGTGGAATTATTTTAGACAAATTTATTTTCATTATTTTTTAGTTGGATTAAAAATTTTCAGAGAACCTATTCTGGCAGAGTCATTACATTGATTTAAGGTCTGTATTAAGATATGATTTGGTAGCCACCAAAGTGGTCCAACTGGAAAGACTCATAGATATTAAATCAAATTGTCGAAATTTAGTACTTGTTTCCCGTGGTATTAAAATGATAACTCTGCAAATCGCAATTATTTAGTCACAAGAATATTAGGTTGGCCCAAAGGTGCACCAAATTCTTGAAAGATTATTTAATTGGAGTAGGATGATTGATAGGTATTCACAA
>SNQJ01S0119810.1:35375-56937 GCA_010110895.2 Picea sitchensis
TTTTGGAATTATCGTTAATTAATTTTCGTTATGTAAAGTTGGGCCACCATTTGAAATGATGGAACCATTACAAATCCTTTACATGACTGTAAATGTATTACATGTATGGGATATTAGGCCTGATTAGTCATTAGGTTTCATTAATTGAGTAGGTAATCGCTTGAATAGAATGTAATAGTATTTAGATAGGAGGAAGAAGAGCAAAAAAGATTTGGGTCATTAGACAAGTTTTTCTTGTAATAGTTGTAAAGGATAAATGACTATAATGATTTTTTCTTATGACATGAATAGAACAGAAGAAATTGACCCAAATACATAGTGTTGATATTGCTATGGTTTGACTGTGTTATTATGTGTTTGTGAATGGATGATGTTCATAGTGAATGAATGAATAATTGAATGAGTTAAATTGTTTCTCTTCTGTAATATTATGCAAGGAGTGCATGTAGAGCACAAGGAGTGCGTGTGAAGAAGCCTTTATCGACTCAAAGCTCGGAAGAGAGAGTGGGGAAATTTCGTATGTAGAGTGTGCATATTTAGTGCAAGGAGTGCGTATAGAAACAAACTTGTGTTAAAGTTTGAAAGATTAGGAGGTTGAGTGCAGAGTATGCCAGGAGAGAGTCAGAAAGTCTTTTGAAAAAGTCAAAGACTGCAAGTGTGCGTTAAGGGGCGATATTTAAATTCCATTTCCAGAAGCTCGGGAGGAGTAGTGGTTTTAAGTATCGAGAGGAAACATTTAGAAAAATTTCTAAGTTTTGAAGATTTGAATTGTTGAGAGGTGGAGTGAAGAAAATTGAAGTTCGAAGAAAGAACAAGTAAGGAAGATTGAGCAGGATAAATCCTTCAGAAAAGAATTTTGAAGATTGGACAAGATCAAGGGTCAAGACCCATTCAGAAAGACTTGAAATGTTACAATCCATTAGATCTTAGAGAAGTAGTGCACTGGTTAGTCGCGAGGAGTCACCACAATTTCACGAAACCAAAAGATTTGGAAGAAGCAGAGTGAAATTCGAGAAATCACAAAACATAAAATCCTAAAATCATAAGGACTGTCCATTGAAAGAAGACACGTGGTGACAGATCATCATTTCATTGATTCATAAATCGGGAAGTTGGAGGTACTAGTCGTGAGGATTTGTGAAATGTGAAATTGTGACATAATAACTGTCGTTGGATGGAGAGCCAGTGTGGACCATTGATTTGATCTGAATATTTCAGAATTTTAGGAATCGAAAGTTCGAAGGACAGAGAGTCGGTTGACTCATATAGACGATACGTGAAATTGTGACGCACCTTTTCGAATAAGCATGTGGTCACAGGGCGCGGTCATGTCGAAAAAGGATTTCACTTAGCACTTGGTCACGCAAGAGAAAGTTTCATAGAAACTTGTGGATTGTTTTCTTAGAGGTTCCAATAGGGAATTGAAGACTGTTTCGATTTACTCTTGAGAAAATCCTAGACCGGGAGGTTGCACAACCATTGGAGAGGACGGGGTATGCCTCAAGTGGTATCATATATTCAAAAATGTTTGAAGTTGAATTCAGTGTTTTAGGAATAGTTGAAGCGATGTCACCAAGGATGCGCTCAGGACCACCTATGGAAAATAGTTTTGTAGGAAGATAAGTGAGAGAATTTTTCGCAAGGTTGGAAGGGATGGAAGCAATGAAAAGGAGAACACCTGTCGCTGAAGATGTCAGTGATGTAGAAAGTGAAGAAATATAATTTGAAGAAGCTATAGTGGAAGATGAGAGTGAAGAACGCTTATTGAAAGTTGTTGTAAAGTTGGGAGCTAGAGAAAAGATGGACGTTCCCATGTATGAATGTAATTTGGATGTCGAAGAACTATTGGACTAGATAAGGTCAATTAATAATTATTTCGACAATGAAGAGTTCAATTAAGGAACGAAGGTGAGATATTTTTTCACGAGATTAAAGGGACATGTAGCAATAGGGTGGTATGAACTGTAGGCAGAAAGGATGAGCAAAGGAAAACAAAACATAAATAATTGGGACATGATGGTAGCCAAACTGTAGGCTAAATACATACCTAAGGATTATCGGATAGATCTGTTTAGAAAATTGCAGAACTTGAGGCAGAGGGGTATGATAGTGAAACAATATACAGAAGAATTTTAGGAATCAAATGTTCGAAGTACAGAGATTCGGTTGACTCATATAGTCGATACATGAAATTGCAACACACCTTTTCGAATAAGCATGTGGTCACAAGGCGTGGTCACGTGGAAAAAGATTTGCACTTAGTGCTTGGTCACGCAAGCGAAAGTTTCATAGAAACTTGTAGATTGTTTTCTTAGAGGTTCCAATAGGGAATTGAAGACTGTTTCGATTCAGTCTTGAGAAGATCCTAGACCAGGAGGTTGCACAACCCTTGGAGAGGAGGGGGTATGCCTCAAGTGGTATCATATCTTCAAAAATGTTTGAAGTTGAACTCAGTGTGTTAAGAATAGTTGAAGCAATGTCATCAAGGATACGCTCAGGACTACCTATGGAAAACAGTGTTGTAGGAAGAGAAGTGAGAGAACTTTGTGCAAGGTTGGAAGGGATGGAAGCAATGAAAAGGAGAACACCTGTCGCGGAAGATGTCAGTGATGTAGAAAGTGAAGAAATATAATTTGAAGAAACTATAGTGGAAGATGAGAGTGAAGAATGCTTATTGAAAGTTGTTGTGAAGTTGGGAGCTACAGAAAAGATGGGCGTTGCCATGTATGAAGGTAATTTGGATGTCGAAGAACTATTGGACTAGATAAGGTCAATTAATAATTATTTCGACAATGAAGAGTTCGATTAAGGAACGAAGGTGAGACATGTTGTCACGAGATTAAAGGGACATGCAACACTAGGGTGGGATGAACTGCAGGGAGAAAGGAGGAGCAAAGGAAAACAAAACATAAATAATTGGGACACGATGGTAGCCAAACTGAAGGCTAAATTCATACCTAAGGATTATCGGATAGATCTATTCAGAAAATTGCAGAACTTGAGGCACAGGGGTATGACAGTGAAACAGTATACAGAAGAATTTTATAGGATGAGTATTAGGACTGGACAAAGAGAGAAGGATGATGAAAAAGTTGTTAGGTATATAAATGGTTTGAGGTATGAAATTCAGGATGAAATTAATATGATGACTGTGAGGATAGTGGAAGATGCTTATCAGATTGCATTAATGAAAGAAGAAAAGTTGGCTAGAAACCAAAGCCAACGAAACAGAACCAGAGGCTTAAATAGAGGTAAGGGAGTTGTCTATGATAAGGCACCGAAATATAAGGATGAGAATGAGAAATCATATGGTCATTTTGAAAGAGGAAGAAGTTCCCAAAGAAGATCGTTTTGTGGGAGAAATTATTTTCCTTAAGGAAGAGGAAGATATAGAGGAAGTGGAGTTAAATGTTATGCTTGTGGAAATATAGGACACATGTCTTGGGAATGTTTCGAGAGGAAGGGAGAAGGAGGAGGATAAGAACACATTTTTGAAGCCCAGAAGAATGTGGAAGAAGAGGCAGTAGAAGGAGGACAAAATCGTATGATGAGGAAAGTTCTTCTAAAGCCAGAGAAAGAAATAGAAGACCTAGTTCACTGAACGAGGTTGTTCAGGACTGCTTGTAAAACAAAGGAAAAAGTTTGCAAGATGATTATAGACAGTGGGAGTAATTATAATTTAGTATCTATAGAGATGGTGGAGAAGCTGAAGTTGGATAAAACTACACATCCAAGTCCATACAAAGTATCATAGTTGAAAAAAGGATATCAGGTAATGGTAACTCAACAATGCAAAGTTGAATTTAAAATAGGAGGCTATAAAGATGAGATTTTTTGTGATTTAATTCCCATGGATATTTGTCATATTTGTTTGGGCAGACCATGGCATTTTGATAGGAATGTAATTCATGATGGGAGAAAAAAATCCTATACTCTAGAAAAGCATGGTAGAATCCACATGTTACTGCCAATAGAAGAGAAGAAAGAAAAGGAAGAAGCCAACACAAGAATACTTCTCATGAATGGGAAGGAACTATTTAAGGAGGTAAATAAAGATCAAGAAATTTAATTTATTGTAGTAAGGAAGCCAATTGTGCATACCAAGATGTTCAATGAGAGATAATTTGTTGAAAGAAAAACATAGTGGCAGTTTAGCTGGACATTTTGGTCATGACAAAACATTTGCACAACTAAGTATTTTTTATTATTGGTCGGGTATGAGAGAAGATGTGAATAAATTTATAGACCGATGTAAGGTTTGTCAACATGCAAAAGGGAATAGACAAAACACTGGATTGTATCAGCCATTGCCTATTCTAGAAAGACCTTGGGATGAAATTAGTATGGATTTTGTATTGGGATTACCTAGAATCCAGAAGGGAATTGATTCCATATTTGTTGTGGTCAATAGATTTTCCAAAATGGCACATTTCATACCATGCCAAAAGACAAATGAAGCTACGCACATAGCCAATTTGTTTTTCATAGAAGTTGTGAGATTACATGGATTGCCCAGAAGCATAGTTTCAAACAAGGATACTAAGTTTGTGGGACACTTTTGGAGGAATCTATGGAAGAGGTTGGGAACTAAGTTATATTTTAGTTCAACATATCACCCTCGGATAGACGAAAGTGGTGAACAGGAATTTGGGAAATTTGTTAAGAAGCTTAGTTACCAAACAAGGTCATTAGTGGGATCATATTCTGGCACAAGTAGAATTTGCATTTAATAATTCAGTTAATAGAAGCACTATAAAAAGTCTATTCGAGATAGTATATGGAATAAAGCCGAGAGGGGTTGCAAAATTGAGAGAATTGAAACAATATGAATTCGGAAGCGCTGGAGCAAAAGATTTTGCTACAGAAATGCAAATACTTCATGATCAAGTTACAAGGTAGATACATGATAGTAATCAAAATTATAAGGATAGAGTTGATCAGAAAAGAAGGGAAGTTCAATTTGAAGTGGGAGATGAAGTTTTAGCTCATTTGAGGAAGGAAAGGTTTCCCAGAAGAACATATAATAAGTTGAATATGAAAAATATAGGACCATGCAAGATCCTTAGAAAATTTGCAGCAAATGCTTATGACATTGAGTTTTCAGATAATATTGGGATATCACCGATATTCAACGTTGCAGATTTGTATCCTTATAGTAGAAAAGATATAAGAGAATTGGATGATCAAGAAGAGATTCAGTGGGAAGAACAGATTCCCATAGTAGAAAAACCTCAAATGGAGAAAATTTTAGAATAAAGAGTTGGAAGGAAAACTAAAAGAAAGATGTATCTTGAATATTTTGTAAAGTGGAAGGATCACCCAATAGAAGATTCAAGTTGGGTAATTGAACTTGATATTTTGAAGCATGGGAAAACAATGCAAGAGCTCATGGACAAGAGTCCATGAATATTTTGGCCAAAGGAGTATGATGCAGGAGCAGCGCAATCACATCAAAAGGAAGCACACATGGAATTGGAATCGACACCTCAACACATTGAAGGAGATGAACCGACAATTAACTAGCTTAGAGGCGGTGTGAAGACTTTTTGGAATGGTCATTAATTAATTTTCGTTGTGTAAATTCAGGCCACCGTTTGAAATGACGGAACCATTACAAATCCTTTACATGAATGTAAATGTATTACATGTATGGGATATTATCCCTGATTAGTCATTGGGTTTCATTAATTGAGTAGGTAACCGCTTGAACAGAAGAGAGAAAAAGATTTGGGTCATTAGACAAGTTTTTCTTGTAACAGTTGTAAAAGATAAATGATTGTAATGATGTTTTCTTATGAAATGAATAGAACAAAAGAAATTGACCCAAATTCACAGTGTTGATATTGCTATGGTTTGACTGTGTTATTATGTGTTTGTGAATGGATGATGTTCATAGTGAATGAATGAATATTTGAAAGAGTTCAATTGTTTCTCTTATGTAATATTATGCAAGGAGTGCATGTATAGAACAAGGAGTGCATGTGAAGAAGCATTTATTGACTCAAAGCTCAAAAGAGATAGCATGGAAATTTTGTATGTAGAGTGTGTATATTGAGTGAAAGGAGTGCATATAGAAACAAACTTGTGTTAAAGTTTGAAAGCTTAGGAGGTTGAGCATAGATTATGCCAGGAGAGCATCAGAAAGTATTTTGAAAAAGACAAAGAGTGCAAGTGTGCGTTAAGGGGCGATATTTAAATTTCATTTCCAGAAGCTCAGGAGGAGTAGTGGTTTTAAGTCTCGAGAGAAAACATTTAGAAAAGTTTCTAAGTTTTGAAGAGTTGAAGTGTTGAGAGGTGGAGTGAAGAAAATTGAAGTTCGAAGAAAGAGCAAGTAAGGAGGATTGAGCGGGAGAAATCCTTCAAAAAAGAATTTTGAAGATTGGACAAGATCGATGGTCAAGACCTATTCAGAAAGACTCGAAATATTACAATCCATTAGATATCGGAGAAGTAGCGCACTGGTTAGTCGTGAGGAGTCAGCGCAATTTCGCGAAACCAAAAGATTTGGAAGAAGTAGAGTGAAATTCGGGAAATCCCAAAATCATTAGGACCATCCATTGAAAGAGGACACGTGGTGACAGATCAATGTTTTGTTGATTCGGAAATGGGGAAGTTGGAGGTGCGAGTCGTGAGGATTTGAAAAACGCGAAATCATGACATAATCACAGTCGTTGGCTAGAGAGCCAGTGTGGACTGTTGATCTGATCCAAATATTTCAAAATTTTGAGACTCGGAAGCTCGAAGGATGGACAGTCAGCTGACTCATATATCTGATATGTGAAATTATGACACACCTTTTCAAATAAGCGTGTGGTCACAAGGTGTGGTCACATGGAAAAATTCTTTCACTTAGCGCTTTTTCATGCGAGCGAAAGTTTCATAGAAACATGTGGGTTATTTTACTAGAGGCTCTAGTAGGAAATCGAAGATTTTTTTGATTCATTGTTGAGAAGATCATAGACCAAGAGGTTGCGCAACCCTTGGAGAGGAGGGGGTCTGCATCAAGTGGTATCAAAGCCTGAAAAATATTTGAAGTTGAACTTAGTGTGTTAGGAACTATTGAAGCGATGCCACTTAGGATACACACAGGACCACCTATGGAAAACCGTGTTGTATGCAGAGAAGTGAGAGAACTTTGTGCAAGGTTGGAAGCGATGGAAGCAATGCAAAGGATAATGCCTGTCACTGAAGATGTCAGTGATTTAGAAACCGAAGAAATAGAAGTTGAAGAAGATATACTGGAAGATGAGGGTGAAGAATGCTTATTGAAAGATGTTGTGAAGTTGGGAGCTAGAGAAAAGATGGACGTTCCTATGTGTGAAAGTAATTTGGTTGCCGAAGAACTATTGGACTGGATAATATCCATGGATAATTATTTCGACTATGAAGAGGTCAATGAAGGAAGGAAGGTGAGCCATGTTGTCACCAAATTAAAGGGACATACATCACTGTGGTGGGATGAACTACAGGGATAAAGGAGGAACAAAGGAAAACAAAAGATAAATAATTGGGACAGGATGGTAGCCAAATTCAAGGCTAAATTCATACCTAAGGATTACCGGATAGAGTTGTTCAGAAAATTGTAGAACCTAAGGCAGAGGGGTATGATAGTGAAAGAGTATACAAAAGAATTTTATAAGCTAAATATTAGGACTGGACAAAGAGAGAAGGATGATGAAAACATTTCCAGGTATATAAATGGTTTGGGTTATGAAATTCAGGATGAAATCAGTATGATGATTGTGAGGACAGTGGAAGATGCTTATCAAATTTCACTAAAGGAAGAAGAAAATTTGGCGAGATACCAGAGCCGGCGGAACAGAAGCATAGGCTTAAATAGAGGTAAGGGAGTTGTCTATGACAAGGAGCCAAAATCTAAAGATGAGAATGAGAAATCATATGGTCATTTTGAAAGAGGAGTAAGTTCCCAAATAAAACCATTTGGTGGGAGAAATTATTTTCCTTGAGGATGAGGAAGAAGTAGAGGAGGTGGAGTTAAATGTTATGCATGTGGAAAGACATGACATATGCCTTGGAGATGTCCCAAGAGGAAGAGAGAAGGAGGATGATAATCACACATTTCTGAAGCCCAGAAGAATGTGGAAGCAGAGGCAGTAAAAGGAGGAAAAAATCGTATGATGAGGAAAGTTCTTCTAAATCCAAAGAAAGAAAAGAAGACCCAATTCAATGAACTAGGTTGTTCAGGATTGCTTGTAAAACAAAGGACAAAGTTTGCAAGATGATTATAGACAGTGGGAGTACAGATAATTTAGTATCAACAGAGATGGTGGAGAAGTTGAAGGTGGAGAAAATTGCACATCCAAGTCCATAAAAAGTATCATGGTTGCAGAAAGGACATTAAGTAATGGTAAGTCAACAATCCAAAGTTGAATTTAAAATAGGAGGCTATAAAGATGAGATTCTCTATGATGTAATTCCCATGGATGTTTGTCATATTTTGTTAGGGAGACCATGGCAGTTTGATAGGAATTTCATACGTGATGGGAGAAAAAATACCTATACACTGGAAACGAATGGTAGAACCCACATGTTACTACCAATAGAAGAGAAGAAAGAAAAGCAAGAAGCCAACACAATAATACTTCTCATGAGAGGGAAGGAACTATTGAAGGGGGTCAAGAAAGATCAAGAAATGCAATTTATTGTAGCAAGGAAGCCAATTGTGCATACCAAGATGTTCAATGAGAGATAATTTATTGAAACAAAAACATAGTGGAGGTTTAGCCGGACATTTTGGTCATGACAAAACATTTGCAAAACTGCGTAGTTTGTATTATTGGCCAGGTATGAGAGAATATGTGAAGAAATTTGTAGACCGATGTAAGGTTTGTCAACATGCAAAAGGGAAGAGACAAAAAACTGGTTTGTATCAGCCATTTCCTATTCTAGAAATACCTCGGGATGCAATTAGTATGGATTTTGTATTGGGATTACCTAGAACCCAGAAGGGAATTGATTCCATATTTGTTGTGGTCAATAGATTTTCCAAAATGGCACATTTCATACCATGCCAGAAGACAAATGGCCCTACACACATAGCCAAATTTTTTTCCAGAGAAGTTGTGAGGGGTAAAATCATGAAGGTGGGTAACACTTTCGCGACAATCAGGTCTCAAAAATTCCTAGCAGCAATTTTTCGGCTGAAAAAATGTTTCTAGGAATTTTTTCGACTGAAAATTTGCACGTCAAAATTAATGGCACCCTCGAAATTAGTGTACAATGTTTTTTGGATGAATTAGTTTCATGTGGTAAGCATATTTCGGCCGAAACGTTTATTTTTAATGGATTCCGTTAAAAACTAGGTTTTTACCGAAAGAATGTTTCGGCCGAAAACCTAAAAATGGGATTGTTTGTAGGAAACTGCAAATTCTCTCCATCTTACTTGATCTTTCGAGGTAGCAGACTCCCACAAATACTCATAATTTTGTTTCATAATTGATACCAACATTTTTAAAATTGAATCTACTTTCATTGGATATAATTTGTTTTCATTTTCATTGTTCTTATCTATTTTTATTTAATTTTATAAAAAATATTTTTAGGTGAGATTATGATTTGGTGAAATCAAAAATCCATATCTTTAAAAATACACAATGGAAAATTATGGAAAATTTATATTCATAATCTTTAAACCATTCTCTTCAAAAGGATATTTTTAGATTTTACTTTTAAGTAAAAATTAAGATAGATACAAGGTGTAGGAAAACATGTGTTTAAAATATGCAACGTTTTCAGCTTGGTCAACTTCAAAAAATTCTAGAAATTATAATATTCATCCATTAGATTCAAAATTATAGTCATAATAATATAGAGTATCTGTAGATTGTTGAAATATATTTCATTTCTTAAAAATATAAGTTTAATAATAGATACATTGTTGAGGGAAAAAATAACTCATTATCATTCCTTTCATGTTTAAGGAACACAATGTTAAACAATTGTCAAATTGACATATCAAATCTTGATAAAAAAAAAATTGAAAATAGTCATTGGGAAGCTAACAAAATTCTTCACAAGTTTTGTTTTTACTGTAAAGTGAAATTCTAAATAAAAAAATATACTTTTGTATGATGGAAGTTGAAGAACTTGTGAAAATACAATGCTTTTTCTCATAAAACAAGCAAAAGTGTTACCCATCTTCATGATTTTACCCTAAGATTACATGGATTTCCCAGAAGCATACTTTCAGACAGGGATACTAAGTTTGTGGGACACTTCTGGAGGAATCTATGGAAGAGGATGGGAACTAGCTTATCTTTTAGTTCATCATATCACCCTCAGACCGAAGTGGTGAACAAGAGTTTGGGAAATTTGTTAAGAAGCTTAGTATCCAAACAAGGTCGTCAGTGGGATCATATTCTAGGACAAGAAGAATTTGCATTTAAAAATTTAGTTAATAGAAGCATTGGAAAAAGTCCATTCGAGATAGTATATGGATGACAGTCGAGAGGGGTTGCAAAATTGAGAGAATTGAAACAAGATGAATTCAGGAGTGCTGGAGCAGAAGATTTTTATACAGAAATGCAAAGACTTCATGATCAAGTTAGGAGGCAGATAAAGGATAGTAATCAAAAGTATAAGGATGGAGTTGATCAGAAAAGAATGAAGTTCAATTTGAAGTGGGATATGAATTTTTAGCTCATTTGAGGAAGGAAAGGTTTCCTAGAAGAACATATAATAAGTTGAAGATGAAAAAGATAGGACCATGCATGATCCTTAGAAAATTTGTAGCAAATGCTTATGAGATTGAGTTTTCAGATAATATTGGGATATCACCAATATTCAACGTTGCAGATTTGTATCCTTATAATAGAGAATATACAGGAGAATTGGATGATCAAGAAGAGATTCAGTGGGAAGAATAGATGCCCTTAGTAGAAAAACCTCAGATGGAAAAAATTGTAGAACAAAGAGTTGGAAGGAAAACTAAAATAAAGATGTATCCTGAATATTTGGTAAAGTGGAAGGATCAACCAATAGAAGATTCAAGTTGGGTAACTAAACCTGATATTTTGAAGCATGGAAAAAAAGTGTGAGAGCTCATGGACAAGAGTCCATGAATATTTTGGCCAGAGGAGTATGATGCACGATCATCACAATCACATCAAAAGGTAGTGGATGTGAAATTGGAACCCACACCTCAACACATCGAAGGAGACGAACCGACAATTAACTCGCTTAGAGGTGGTGCGAAGACCTTTTGGAATTCTCATTAATTAATTTTGGTTGTGTAAAACCAGGCCACCATTTGACATGACAGAACCATTGTAAATACTTTACACGACTGTAAATGTATTACAAGTATGGGATATTAGCCCTGATTAGTCATTAGGTTGCATTAATTGAGTAGGTAACCACTTGAACATAATGTGATAGTATTTATATAGGAGGAAGAAGAGAGAAAATTCTCTAGGTCCTTAGACATGTTTTTCCTGTAATATTTGTAAAGGATAAACAACTATAATTATTTTTTATTCTTAAATGAATAGACCAGAGGAAATTGACCCAAATACATAGTCTTGATATATTTATGGTTTGACTATGTTATTATGTGTTTGTGAATGGATGATGTTCATAGTGAATGAATGAATAATTGAATGAGTTCAATTGCTTCACTTCTGTAAGATTATGCAAGGAGTGCATGCAAAGCAGAAGGAGTGTGTGTGAAGAAGTATTTATCGAATCAAAGCTCTGAAGAGATAGCGGGGAAATTTTGTATATATAGTGTCCATATTGAGCACAAGGAGTGTGTATAGAAACAAACTTGTGTTAAAGTTTGAAATCTCAGGAGGTTGAGGATAGAGTATGCCAGGAGGGTGTTAGAAAGTCTTTTGCAACAGACACAGAGTGCAATTGTGCGTTAAGGGGAAAGATTTGAATTTCATTTCCATAAGATCAGGAGGACTAGTGGTTTTAAGTCTTGAGAGGAAATACTTAGAAATGTTTCTAAGTTTTGAAGAGTTGAAGTGTTTAGAGGTGGAGGCTAGAAAATTGAAGTTCAAATAAAGAACAAGTAAGGAGGATTGAGCGGGAGAAATCCTTCAAAAAAGATTTTTGAATATTGGACAAGATCACGGGTGAAGACCCATTCAGAAAGAGTTGAAATCTTACAAGCCATTAGATCTCGGATAATCAGCGCACTGATTAGTCATGAGGAGTCATCGGAATTTCACGAAACCAAAAGATTTGGAAGAAGCAGAGTGAAATTCTTGAAATCAAGAAATGCAAAATTCTGAAATCACTAGGACCATCCATTGAAAGAGGATACGTGGTGACATATCATTATTTTGCTGATTTGTAAATCGGGAAGTTGGAGGTACAAGTCATGAGGATTTTCGAAACACGAAATTGCGACATAATCACAGTCGTTGGCTTGAGAGCCAGTTTGGACCATTGATCTGATCTGAATATTTTAGAATTTTGGGACTTGAAAGTTTGAAGGATGGAGAGTCGGTTGAATCATATAGCCAATACACAAAATCATGATGCACCTTTTCGAATAAGTGTGTGGTCACATGGAAAAATGTTTTCACTTAGCGCTTGTTCACGCGAGTGAAAGTTTCATAGGAACTTGTGGATTGTTTTCTTAGATATTCAAGCAGGGAATCAAAGATTGTTTCAATTCAGTCTTGAGAAGATCCTGACCGGGAGGTTGCGCAACCATTAGAGAGGAGGGGGTCTACATCTAGTGGTATCAGAGCTTGAAAAATATTTGTAGTTGAACTCAGTGTGTTAGGAACAATTGAAGCGATGTCATCAAGGATATGCACAGGACCACCTATGGAAAACCTTGTTGTAGGAAGAGAAGTGAGAGAACTTTGTGCAAGTTTGGAAGTGATGGAAGCAATGCAAAGGAGAACACATGTCTTTGAATATGTCAGTGATGTAGAAAGAGAATAAATTGAAGTTGAAGAAGCTAAAGTGGAAGATGAGGGTGAAGAACGCTTATTGAAATATGTTGTGAAGTTGAGAGCTAGAGAAAAGATGGACGTTCCCATGTATGAAGATAATTTGGATGTCGAAGAACTATTGGACTGAATAAGTTCAATGGATAAGTATTTTGACTATGAAGAGGTCAATGAAGGAAGGAAGGTGAGACATGCTTTCACTAGATTTAAGGGACATGCATCACTGTGGTGGGATGAACTGCAGGCAGAAAGGAGGAGCAAAGGAAAACAAAAGATAAATAATTGGGACAGGATGGTAGACAAACTAAAGGCTAAATTTATACCTAAGAATTGTTGGATAGAGTTGTTCAAAAAAATGCAAAACCTGAGGCAGAGGGGTATGACAGTGAAAGAGTATACATAAGAATTTTATAGGATGAATATTAGGGATGGACAAAGAGAGAAGGATGATGAAAAAAATTGTACGGGTATAAATGGTTTGAGGTATGAAATTTAGGATTAAATCAATATGATGACTATGAGGACAGTGGATGATTCTTATCATATTTCACTGAAGGAACAAGAAAAGCTGGCCAGAAACCAGAGCCAGCAGAATAGAAGAAGAGTCTTAAATAGAGGTAAGGGATCTATGATAAGAAATAAAAAGATAAGGATGAGAATGAGAAATCATATGGTCATTTTGAAAGAGGAGGAAGTTCCCAAAGAATATTGTTTGGTGGGAGAAATTGTTTTCCTCAAGGAAGAGGAAGAAGTAGAGTAGTTGGAGTTAAATGATATGCCTATGGAAAGATAGGACATATGTACTGGGAATGTCCCGAGAGGAAGAGAGAAGGAGGAGGAGAAGCACACATTGATAAAGCCTAGAAGAATGTGGAAGTAGAGGTAGCATAAGGAGGGAAAAATCATATGATGAGGAAAGTTGTTGTAAAGCCAGAGAAAGAAATAGAAGACCCAGTTTAGCGAATGAGGTTGTTCAGGACTACTTGTAAAAAAAAGGACAAAGTTTGCAACATGATTATAGACAGTGGGAGTACTGATAATTTAGTATCAACAGAGATGGTGGAGAAGCTGAAGCTGGAGACAAATGCATATCCATGTCCATACAAAGCATCATGGTTGCAGAAAGGACATCAAGTAATGGTAAGTCAAGAATGCAAAGTTGAATTTAAAATATGAGGCTATAAAGATGAGATTTTGTGTGATGTAATTCCCATGGATGTTTGTCATATTTTGTTTGGGAGACCATGGCAGTTTGATAAGAATTTTATCCATGATGGGATAAAATACCTATACTCTAGGAAAGAATGGTACAACCCACATGTTACTGCCACTAGAAGAGAAGAAAGAAAATTAAGAAGCCAACATAAGAATACTTCTCATTAGTGGGAAGAAACTATTGAAGGAGGTCAAGAAAGATCAATAAATGCAATTTATTGTAGTAAGGAAGCCAATTGTGCATACCAAGATGTTCAATGAGAGATAATTTGTTGAAAGAAAAACATGGTGGAGGTTTAGCCGGATTGTTTCCAAAACGTTGTGGAAACTTTGAGTCCAAGGGTGTTGCCAGGGGAGATGGGCATTCCTAAATATCCTTCTATTCCTTTCCTTCCATATTTTCCAGAGGATAAATCCTGGGAGAAATTGCCATATTCGATTGATAATGGGTGAATGGAAAGACACATCTCTCCATTCTTCAATGCTAGTGTTGATGCTATCCCTCTTTCGATCTGTGGTGCACATGATTGTCGCACATTGATCACATACTTGGGTGGTGAAAGGGAATATGTTAAGGAGATGATTAATTGTTTCTTCCTCCTCCCTACAAAGAGGGAAAATGGGCAAGCTAGTGAACCCCATTTTAGTAAGTTTGTCCCAGGTAAGAATTCTTTCATGCATGACCAACCAAAGGAAGATGTTGATTTTTGGCCAATGCTTTAGGGACCATATTTTGTGCCAAGCTTTCCTCGGGCAAAAGAGATTAGAAAAATTATTGACGGCATAGGCTTATTGGATGTTGAAGGTGCCCCTTGGTGAATGTCCCCATTGAAGGATGTTCTCGCCTGGAATAATGGGGATTTTTCATGCGTTGATTAGGTTGTACCAAGGCTGAAGATCCATTTGTGCATCTATATGAAGGTCCTCTCCTGTATATTTCCAACATTTCCATGTGGTTTCCGTTGGATTGTCCTTCCGGTAGTCTGCCACTTTTGTCAGTCCTTCTTGAGTAGTTGGGGTGCTAAAGGTGTCAGCCCAGGCCTCTTGCTCTAATATAGGGAACTGTTGCCACAAATCCTTCCAGAAGAAGGTTTTTTTACCATTTCATATTTCCCAGAAGGCATGATTGATTACAAGGTGTCGATTTTCCTTGGTCGTTGTCCATCTTAGTGAGCCCGGGGGTCTTCCTTCCATCTGATCAGGTTTCTTTCCTCTATATTAGGAGTGTACTTTCTTGTCCAAATATTCGCCCAGAGGTCTTGAGGAATTTTCATCCATCTCCACCAGATATTAGCACTTAGAATTTTGTTCATGGTTGAAAGGTCCCTCAAGATTACATGGATTTCCCAGAAGCATAGTTTCAGACAGGGATACTAAGTTTGTGGGACACTTTTGGGGGAATATATGGAAGAGGCTGGGAACTAAATTATCTTTTAGTTCAACATATCACCCTCATACAAACGAATAGAACAAAGTGTTGAACAAGAGTCTGGAATTTTTTTTAAGAAGCCTAACTACCAAACAAGGTCGTCAGTGGGACCATATTTTGGCACAGGCATAATTTGCACTTAATAATTCATTTAATAGAAGCATTGGAAAAATTCCATTCGAGATAGTTTATGGAAGACAACCGAGAGGGGTTTCAGAATCGAGAGAATTGAAACAAGATGAATTATGGAGCTCTGGAGCAGAATATTTTTCTAGAAAAATGAAAAGACTTCATGATCAAGTTAGGAGGCAGATACATGATGGTAATCAAAAGTATAAGGATAGAGTTGATCAGAAAAGAAGGGATGTTCAATTTTAAGTGGGAGATGAATTTTTAGCTCGTTTGAGGAAGGAAAGGTTTCCCAGAAGAACATATAATAAGTTGAAGATGAAAAAGTTAGGACCATGCAAGATCCTTAGAAAATTTGCAGCAAATGCACATGAGATTGAGTTGCCAGATAGTATTGGGATATCATCAATATTCAACGTTGCAGATTTTTATCCTTATAATAGAGAAGATACAGGATAATTGGATGATCAAGAAGAGATTCAGTGGGAAGAACAAATGCCCATAGTAGAAAAACTTCATATGGAGAAAATTTTAGAACAAAGAGTTGGAAGGAAAACTAAAAGAAAGATGTATCCTGAATATTTGGTAAAGTGGAAGTATCACCCAATAGAAGATTCAAGTTGGGTAACTGAACTTGATATTTTGAAGAATGGAAAAAAAATGTGAGAGCTCATGGACATGAGTCCATGAATATTTTGGCCAGAGGAGTATGATGCAGGATCATTGCAATCACATCAAAAGGAAGCATATGTGGAATTGGAATCAACACCTCAACACATCGAAGGAGCTGAACCAACAATTAACTAGCTTGGAGGTGGTGCAAAGATGTTTTGGAATTATCGTTAATTAATTTTGATTGTGTAAAACGAGGCCACCATTTGAAATGAAGGAACCATTGTAAATCCTTTACACGAATGTAAATGTATTATAGGTGTGGGATATTAGCCCTGATTATTCATTAGGTTGCATTAATTGAGTAGGTAACCACTTGAACAGAATGTAATAGTATTTAGATAGGAGGAAGAAGAGCGAAAAATATCTGGGTCCTTAGACAGGTTTTTCTTGTAATAGTTGTAAAGGATAAATAACTATAATTATATTTTCTTCTGAAATGAATAGAACATAAGAAATTGACCGAAATACACAGCGTTGATATTGTTATGGTTTGATTGTGTTGTTATGTGTTTGTGAATGGATGATGTTCATAGTGAATGAATGAATAATTGAATGAGTTCAATTGTTTCTCTACTGTAATATTATGTGAGGAGTGCATGTAGAGCGCAAGGAGTGTGTGTGAAGAAGTCTTTATTGACTGAAATCTCATAAGAGGTAGTGGGAAAATTCCATATGCAGAGTGTGCATATTGAGCTCAAGGAGTATGTATAGAAACAAACTTGTGTTAAAGTTTGAAAACTTAGGAGGTTGAGCACAGAGTATGCCAGGAGGGAATTAGAAAGTCTTTTGAAAAAAACACAGAGTGAATGTGTGCATTAAGGGGAAAGATTTAAATTTCATTGCCAGAAGCTTAGGAGGAATAGTGGTTTTAAGTCTCGAGAGGAAACACTTAGAAAAGTTTCTAGGTTTTGAAGAGTTGAAGTGTTCAAAGGCGGACTGCAGAAAATTGAAGTTCGAAGAAAGAACAAGTAAGGAGGATTGAGCAGGAAAAATCCTTCAGAAAAGAAATTTGAATATCGGACAAGATCTAGGGTGAAGACCCATTTAGAAAGAGACAAAATCTTACAAGTTGTTAGATCTCAGAGAAGTAGCGCACTAGTTAGTCACGAGGAGTCATCGAAATTTCATGAAACCAAAATATTTGGAAGAAGGAATTATCACCCTATGATTTTTAGTGACAGATGGGAATGTAGTCCTACACCCACCTTGACCCCCCTTATTGACAAGAGTAGGAGATAACTTACATAACACATGTGGTACCTTACATAATTGTGTGTAACAAAGAATTTGTGTCCATGCGAGATTCTGGATTAATCTGAGTCCTGAATATATCCTACTATTGGAAAATGTGGGGGGCATAGGAATAGGTTTCATATGACACTAAACATCATGAGTAGGAGATAACTTACATAACACATGTGGTACCTTACATAATTGTGTGTAACAAAGAATTTGTGTCCATGCGAGATTCTGGATTAATCTGAGTCCTGAATATATCCTACTATTGGAAAATGTGGGGGGCATAGGAATAGGTTTCATATGACACTAAACATCATAGGGTGATAATTCATTGAAGAATTGGGAACATATATATATATAAAGAGCATATATATATATATATATATTCATTCGTTGATAATTCCTTGAAGAATGGGGAAGCTATTCATATATATATATAAATAAAAAACAAAAATATTATGATAATACCAGGGGAACAAAAAAATATAGAGAACAAAAACACCAACAATAATACCTTTATTGATAGAAATCCAAGTTCACTCACCTCTTTGAGGGGGAAACCTCTAACATAGTAGATCTCTATTACAATAATTCTCAATACAAGACTTTCCCATGGATTATATTCCTATTTATACTAATTCTATCTTCTAAAGAACATTCTAGAGGGAGATGTTTCTAGAAGCAGAAGCTTCTATTAAGTCTTCTTAGTTTAGAGTTGTTCACATTATTATATAGGCCTTATTTAATAATGTCGGCCATTATTACATATCAAACATATTATTATACCTACATGAGAGGTTAGGGAGGTTAGGTACTTAACATGTCGTCCCCTTTGAAAAACAACCTTGTCCTTAAGTATTGAGATAGGGAAATTTTTTCAGAATGGTATCCAACTCCTAGGTGGCATGTTCTAGTGGTGTATAGTTCCACTTAAATAAAACTTCCTTGATGGTACATTGACAGATATGACACTCGTGTTGTTCCAAGACTAGTTGTAGATGCAACCAAACAAATCCTTCTTCATCCAACTCAGGGATATTGGTTTGAGTCGGGTACTTAGTTCCAATCACTTTCATTAAGAACGAGATGTGCAAAACAAGACAAAGCTTAGAGTGATAGGGGAGAGATAATTGGTAGTCCATGAGCACAACTCACTTGAGAATTTAATAAGGACCATTAAAATTGGGGGTGAGTTTCTAGCAATGTTTATGTTTGAGTGAATTTTTCTTATAAGGTTGAAGTGAAGAAACATTTGGTCCCCTTCAAGAAATTTCAATTCTGAATGGCCATGATTTTCCTGTTTCTTCATGTCATTCTAATCCATGACCAAATTTTATTTGAGGGTATGGATAATGGAAACTCGAACTGTAATAGTTATATAAACCTCTTGAACCTTGGAGATACCTAGCATGTATGAGAGAATCGACAATGGATTTTTCCCATAGACCACTTCAAAGGGAGTCATATGAATGGAAGTATGGTAAGAGGTGTTGTACCATAATTTATCTAGGGGTAACCATTGAGCCCACTTAGTTTTGTGATTGAATGCAAAACACCACAAATATGTTTCCAAACACTTGTTGACAACTTCAGTTTGTCCATCAGTCTGGGGATGATAGACAATGCTGAGATGCAATTGGGTTCCTTGGAACTTGACCATTTATTGCCAAAAGTTGTTGGTGAAAGTTGGATCATGGTCAAAGACAATAGAATGAAGCATGCCATGGAGTTTGAATATATTATCCATAAAATTTCAGCCACTGTGGATGCATTGAACGAGTTTTGAAGAGAAAATGAGCATACTTGGAAAGACGATCTACCATGAGTAGTTGGAGTGTTCTTGGAGATTTCATTGTTTCTTCCTTATTGCATTTATAGGTATCACATTCAATCACAAAGGTGCATATGTCCTATTTTATACCTTCCTATAAGAAATAATGTTTGGCCCATTCATAGGTTTTGGTAAAACTTGAATGCCCAGCTATGTGGGAAGCATGAATCTTAAATACATGAGAACTTTATGGAGAATTTCTTCACTCTATCAAGAGTACACTAGATAAGACTGAGAATATTTTTGTAACTGTTTGATTTAGATAGAAAATTTGGGATCTTGGAACTATTCTTGGTGAACTACTTGAATCCAATCTGCTACAGGGAAAAGAGGGACCCTTCATCTTTATATTTCCTTGAAAGAGTAGCAACAACCACATTTCATTTTCCCTTATTGTAAATGATGTCATAATCATATCATACTAAGAGAAAATGAGCATACTTGGAAAGACGATCTACCATGAGTAGTTGGAGTGTTCTTGGAGATTTCATTGTTTCTTCCTTATTGCATTTATAGGTATCACATTCAATCACAAAGGTGCATATGTCCTATTTTATACCTTCCTATAAGAAATAATGTTTGGCCCATTCATAGGTTTTGGTAAAACTTGAATGCCCAGCTATGTGGGAAGCATGAATCTTAAATACATGAGAACTTTATGGAGAATTTCTTCACTCTATCAAGAGTACACTAGATAAGACTGAGAATATTTTTGTAACTGTTGGATTTAGATAGAAAATTTGGGATCTTGGAACTATTCTTGGTGAACTACTTGAATCCAATCTGCTACAGGGAAAAGAGGGACCCTTCATCTTTATATTTCCTTGAAAGAGTAGCAACAACCACATTTCATTTTACCTTATTGTAAATGATGTCATAATCATATCCAAACAACTTGGTCACCCATTTTAGTTTCTTCGGGGATGATATTCTTTATTCCAGAAAATACTTGAGGCTATGATGATCAATTTTAATTTGGAATAATTTCCCCAATAGATAAGGATGTTAGAGATCCACTACATGAAAAATAGTGAACATTTCCTTTTAATGGGTGGATTGGCCAAATTGTTCCTCCAAAATTTGTTTTATAGTGAAATCCAAAAGTTGGCTATCTTGCATGAGGACTGCCCCAATCTTTTTCCTCAATCATCACATTCAAGGAAAAAAGCCTTGGTGAAGTTTGGTAGTGCCAGGACAATATTCTTGCACATAGCCTCATTAAGGGAATGGAGGAGTGATTGGATATGGGAGTCAAACTAAAAGAAATATTTTTAAGGAGAGAAGTGAGGGGAGCTACGATTTTTCCATAGTTTTGAGAAGACTTACGATAATATCACATTAAACCTATGAAACCACACAATCTTTTAAGAGTTTTAGGGTGAGTCCAATCCTTCATAGCTTCAATCGTCTTAGGATCCATGCATACACCATCCTTGCTGACAATATGACCCAGGTATGCAACTTCATAGGCTCCAAAAGAACATTTAGACTATTTTAGAAAACATTTATTCTTAGATAGTAGCTACATCACTTGATCCACACAGAGAGATGGGATTTCCAAGTTTTACTATAGATGAGAATATTATCAAAGAAAACTAAGAAAAATTTATGGAGGAAAGGGTGAAATACATGATTCATGAGACTTTGAAAAGTGGACGAGGAATTGCATAGGCCAAAAGGCATGACAAAGAACTCATAGTGACCCTCATGATTTCAAAATGCAGTCATGGGAATTTCTTCCTCTTTGATGCATATCTGGTGGAATCCGGAACAAAGATCAAGTTTGGTAAAGTAATGGGCACCACTCAATTCATCCAAAGGTAATGAATGAAAATAATGGAAAATTTGTTGAAAGATTGGTTGCTGTCATTGATGTCAACCCTAGTCATGGGTTTTGGACCACAAGATTGATAAAGGTATTTGGACATGAAGGAAAATGCACATGAATATAAAACACCCATGAATGGATAGTATATATCATGTTGTTTTCGATGGTATGTGGCACATCACGTGGATCCTCATGGTTGAGGAAAAATGAATTTTTGAAGATGACAAAGTGAATTGAAGAAGGAAGTACATGTAGGCCCTGAAGATAATTAAAGAAAAGAATTACAA
>SNQJ01S0119810.1:56947-76837 GCA_010110895.2 Picea sitchensis
TATTTCTCATATATTGTGCATGGTGTATTGTGGTGTATTGGTGTAATTATTATACTATTGTTCATTTCTCATTGGATATACTTGAATGGTTTAAGTATAAATTGAAAAAGTTTTTAAATTGTACTTGATACTGATTCACCCCCTTCTCTGTATTAACAAAAAAAATTTTTGATTATGAGTTTGTTGAGGGTGAAAAAATAAAGACACATGCGCCAAGTTCCCTCTTTCTTCAGTACCATGAATACAGGAGAATAATAAGGGTTGGTACTAGAGTGAATGGCACCCACTTCTAGCAATTCTTGAATCATTTTCTCAATTTCATTTATGGTAAAAGGCATGATGATAAGGCAGAACATTGGGAGGGATATTGACCAATACTATAGGAATGGTATGATCATGGATGCCATAGGAAGGGGGAAATCCATGGGGGGTGTTAAAAACATATTAGTGTTGGGAGAGTATAGATTGGAGGTCAAGATGCACAAAGTGTGTCTCAATGAATTTAATGGAATGGAGTTGGGAATTAATTCTAGAACGATCTTTTTTTAGTATATTTTCCATTCAATGGGAACTAAAGATCTCAGGGGATCTTGTTTTGATGCCTTAGAACTTATATTGTTGTCCCTCCTATTTGAATTACATGTGTAAGTCCTTAAAATCCATGGTGATGGGGCCAAGAGTGCGTAACCATTATGTTATCACTATAACAATTTCTGTATAAAATTCAACTTCAAGACTTAGCGAGATGCTAAGCTGATGTAGAGGTGTGATAAATTGGAAAATAGGGCCATATCTAGCAGAACGGGGCCGTATCTAGCAGAAGGAGGCTAAGTCTAGCGGAAGTGTAGATTTGATGAGACCCAACGGGCCACAGATTGCAGGGACCACAGATCAACAGTCAGGTATCATTTTAGGTGGAGAAATAACATCGAGGTTAATTCTTGAAAGCGGGCTGAAAATGAAACTGTGGTTTTGACTCGGGACCATGTGGTGCCACTGGGTGCATTTCAAGGTGATAAGCAGTCTACCCTAAACCGCTTTGCCTTGTCCCCAAAATAGGGCATATATAAAGGGGTGGACCCTTGTCATTATTTTATATTTTTTTCAAATCATTGGAACATTAGAATTTTGCGCGATCACCCCATTCGAACTGAAGCTCAACAATGCTCCAAACTCATGCATTTTCTACTCATTTGTAGGTATTTTTCATCACCACCATGGACCCTGCCATTTTTTTGTAGCAGAGAAATATCCCACGTCAAATGAAAAATCCATAATTAATAGAGATTCAGATGTGTTTGACAATGAAATAACCTTCTCGCCCATCTCTGTGTCTAGAGCTAACCTGTAGGATAATGTAGGGAAACATGTACCTGTTTCTTTAATAATTCCAGGCCTCCATAGTCCCTTATGTCGTCAAGGTCGCATTCCCTTTCCCATGATTCATAGGTTGGTGCACAGACCAATACTCATAGGAAGACAAAGTCATCTTAAATAAACTAGGGTCTGATGTCCTATGTAGACTAGATATCCCATCAATTCGATATGCCCTCAACATACCAGAGTTCCCCTATGCAGTGTTTGACCCATTTGAAGAGGAAAAGTTAATCATGGTTTACCGGGAATGTCCCTCTAAAGTCAAAAACCTATTTTTACAAACAATTGTCAAACCCAAGAATTATTCAGAGAGTCTGTCCTTGCCAATGAATGTAAATGTCATTATTATTGAAATCCAATGGGTTTGTTCCATATTGAGTCATATTTTAGGTTTGGAAAACGACATATACATGGTCGAGGTCATGTTAGGTTTTTTGTTAGCGTTTTTTCAGTCAAAGTCCAGTCAGTCAATTTGCATCGGCTTTGATAAATTCATAGTCGATAATGTACACAAACAGCTAGTGAATTTCCAGTCACTAAGGCACTTCAGGTATTACACATACTTGCTGAAGATGTTCCTGGAGACAAACAAGAAAGAATTCCCTGAAGCAACATTCATCTCAACCGAATACAAAAGAATCACATTACTCATTTTTATCAACAACATCATGTCCAGATTTTACAGCCTAATCTTCAACACCATCTTGCCAAGATTCCTGGAGGACATGAAAAGTTATTTGTAGCCAAATCGAGAAAACAGAGTGGGAGAATGGGTGATGTTCATGAATTCTACAGTAATTTGGGTATATGGTTTTCAAGAGGTCCCTTACCTTCTGCCTATTTTTCTGACACCCGGAGTATTTTCCCTGGAGTTCATCAGGTAAAGAATCATCTCAGAGAGATAACATTTCCTGAAACTACACAAAGCATCCAACCTCAAATTTCCTTTCATCATAGGACCCTTTTTTGTAAAGACTAGATCCTTCTTATCTCAGATGCAGGTCAAATTCAAGGAGTTTGGATTTGCACAGCTACAAGGGAGAATATATGATCCAAATCAGGTCATATATAAAAGAATATTGATGAACAAACATGCCCCTTATGAACATGAGTATGTTGAAGGTTTTGGTAAATTGGCAAATTTGGAAACCTGTGTTGATATGGAAGCCATATTGCATCCTTATCAAACACAACAAGTTGGGCCAACCCTACAATAGAATTAGAAACAATAGAATCTTCAGAATCTGATACTCAAAGTTGCCAAAGTAAGTGTCTACACCAAAAGAAGTATTTCAGAGGCCCTATGCATCAACAGTCAGCGGGTTGTCCCTAAAAAGATTAAGATCACATAATCCCCATAGATAGTGGATCTGGAGGAAGAGGAGCCTAAAGGGAAAGTAAGTATGGATATGGTAGAGAGTGGCACCAACAATGAAGAAGATGGTAAAAGAAGCATGCCCCAAAGTGAAACCAACACAATAGCTTTCAGCGACAAAAAACACATCTTTGATAAGGCACCTGGAGCAACCTATCAATCTAAATAAGACTTGGAAAGGAAATATGTTGAGAAATGAAACTTGGCCATGATTGAAATAAGAGAGTTAATCCCTGAGGTAGAAAATATTTCTCATCACAAGTCTTCTCTGTTCATAGTTAGGGATGTAGAGAAGATGACACCCAAAATAGTAGTTGTAGATGAGGATAAAGTGTTTGAAGTCAAGATGCATTATGAAAACATCAGTGCTTGAGACAAGGTTAAATTCCACAAAAACACTAGTGACATGTTGCATTAAGATTACTTGGGTCTGAGCTTAAAGAATTCCAAGATGTCAACTAATGCACTTAAGTTGGAGGACCAGTTGCGACATGAGAAAGCATCCAACAGAGCTTGGCAGACTCAAGTCAAGAGATTATAATTTGAAGGTCCTGAGGGAGTGAAATCCTCCTTAGAAGAGAAATACAAGATGATTCAAATCTTGAAGAAAAAGCTAAAAATGTCTACCACAAAGCATCCACAAACAACATAACTGGTTTCTCTAGAACAAGAGAAGGAAGAATTTTGACAACAAGCATTGAATTACAAGGCCAAAGTATTGCAGTTGGAGAAAGAAAAGATAAATTTGTCAAAAAGACATACAAAAGTAACAAACATGGCTCTAGTTGTACCTTGTACTATAGAAACTGGGCCAAGCAATGAAGGACTTGTCCAGGCTATCTAACAAGTTATCTTGAAGGAAGTAGAAATCAAAAGCCTTAAGGGAGATATAGAAAAGCTGCAGCAAGAAATGAAAACAAAGGATGAAAAGGTGGCCCAGTTATAGAAGGAGAATCAAGATTTGTAGGAAAGAGTGGACAAGCTGAAGACAAGGTTAAATGGAAAAGGATTGTTCCAGGGAGCCAAACATGTCATTTGGGATTCTATTGTTGTTGAAGCTTCCTAGTTCAGGGTGTACTTAAATTCCATCAATGACAAAGATAACATGGCCATCACATCTAGAAGCAGGTGCATTATTGTGGATGAGACACTAGTGAAGAAACCCTCACAGTGGGCCCAAAATGATATAAATCTGTTGAATTCTATCCCCACCGCTGAAATTCAAACCATTGGGGTCAAAGAA
The DNA here is from genome assembly GCA_010110895.2 of Picea sitchensis. NCBI lineage: Eukaryota > Viridiplantae > Streptophyta > Pinopsida > Pinales > Pinaceae > Picea > Picea sitchensis. Next base: position 60,943 of record SNQJ01S0119810.1, read on the forward strand.
AGGACTACATTGATCATTTGGGCCAGGAGGGTCATTTCCAAACATAACTTACTTAAATCAGTTCAAACCAAGGCCATACAGATGGAGCAGAGTATACAAGGATTCGAAGATTTTTTTGAAGAGTTGTTCATCAAAGGCCTCCCCCCATTTTGGGATGGCAAAGGAAAATTGTATTATTAGGAAGAATACAACTCTCACCTCGCCCAATTCAGAATGGATGACTCCAAGTTTGAAAGTTTGGAGGAAAACTTGAAGGGAACCAACCTGGTAGAGTATTTGACCACAGATTTTGAGATCTTGAATGAATTCAAGGAAGTGAAGATCAGACTTCCAACCATGACTTATGCCTCTTTCATTGACCTAGATATCATAATCAAGGAAATGATGGATTACGAGATCCCTTCTGACTTGTAGTGGAAGGAGATAGTGCAGTTCGGTAGGAAAAAATGCAGTTTCCCAGGAACCTACAAATAGCTCCAAAGTGTCACCAGAATGGAAAATTCGACAGAGGAGCAAAACAAGACAGATGGCGAAGACAGAAGATGAAGAGTCAGAAGAATTGACTGCAGGTGCCTGAAACATTTTTGTTTGATCAATAATTGTAATTGGTTCCCATACCGAAACTGTCAAATGTAATTATTGTAGTCAGTGTTAGAAGCTAAAATGTTTTAGTTCAGTTATTGTAATCGGTTTCTAATTGAAAGGAACTTGAATTGTATAAATAATAGAAGTTCTTAATGTATTAATGTTGGCAGAAGTGCTAGGGAACCTTTTAGTTGTTATGAACTAAATTGTAATTTTTTGGAGCTAAATTGAATACATATGCAGAATCTTTTGAAGTCTCTCTGAAAAGATTCTAATGGTGGTAATATGAGTTTTGTCTTCTCTCATTGTATGTATTTACTATGTTCTTGAATTCCATTTGCACTTTATTTTGTTTAAATTGGATAGTTAAAACCTCATAATTCATCTTGTGATTCTCTCGACTTAAGCAATTTAAACTCTATAATTTTCTGCCTAACTAATTCATAATTCATTTCAGTAATGCTATGATGTAGTTACTTGTTTTCTCTTTCTTCTTAAACTCTGCATAAACACAATTTAAAACTCGAATTCATTGCCCGATTTAGCCTTTATCCTATAGAGAGTTCTACTAGCTAGTCATTGTTTCATTTACTTTCAGAATTTTGAATCCATAGCCCTAAGTGATCCTCCCCTTCCTTGCCAACAACTTTATAAAAAACCCTCAAAAAAAACTAAATCTAGCCATTGATTGCTAAAGAAACATCAAGTGATACGAGAGAGCCCTCTCTGAGCTGAGAAATCTAGTACCTAGCTCTAAATTAGGTTTGAAACAATTACCTATGTCATGTTTTTATCAACTAAACAAATTTACAGAGTGCTAACACTCTTGTGTCGTTGTCGGGGAACGAAAGAGAAATCTTCCATAGGAAAAGAATGACTTAAATCTTCAAATTTGATTCCTGAGGGTGATAGTGAATCAAACACCTTAATGGATGAGATTACTTTTACCCTGGCGACTCCATTACCAAGAAACTAGTTGCACCAAGCATTTTGAGCTAGAAATCCTAGATCCCAAGAGAATTCACACCAAGAGAAACCTAGACCCAAAGGCTGCAATCCTTGTGTCTGACCGTGAAAATATTGTACACAAAATAAAAGAAAGGAAAATAAGCCCGGATTTTCGTTTAGACAGATATTAATCCTTGCCCAAAGATGGAGTAACAAGCATTGAAGATCTTGAGTTTGATGTAAAATTTGAGAAAACTCGGTTCATAACTAAATATGAATCTTGTTTGAATGAGGTCATGTTTGACGAGAAGAGGTTTGAAGATTTAATTTTAGCTTCCTCTACTAAACCTCGTGTGATCCACACTCAAAAAAAACAACCACTTCAATCCCTCATAGCAACCATGGAAGCTAGGTTTGCCCCTCTTGTACTCCATGCTCAGTTACATGATTTTCCCCGGGAGTATAATCTAAGGATTAATATGTATGATGTTGAAGGTAGTGTGTCAGCCCAAAAACATCTAGACTGGTTTAACAATTTCATAGACTTGGAAGAAGCAGATTTTGAAGATAAAAAAATGAGGTTGTTTGCACAAAGTCTTGCAAGAGAAGTGAGAAAGTGGTTCAAAGCTCTCCCATAAGCTAGTATCATAGATTTTGAATCCTTTGAAACCAATTTTCTCGCAAAGTGGGGTGATAAGAAAAACCCCCTTCAGTTGTTGACTCAATATAACAACATGAGGAGGTCACCTAATGAAACAGTGCAAGATTTTTCAGCCAGATTTGTAAAGGTCTATAATCTTATTCCCACTTAGGTAAAACCTCCCCCTAAAGCTTCTCAACTCAGATATGATGATTCCTTCGAAAGTGATTTCACGTTGTTGTTGAGGGAAGGAAGATATACCTCATTATATGACATGCTGAAAGATGAAATAGAAGTGGAATTGAACCTAATGGCTTCAGGAAAGATCAAAGTTGACTCTGACAAGGACATGAAAAAAGTTCAAGATAAGCCACAACCTTCAACCTCACAAACATCATAAGAAAGGTTTGAAATGATGATGAAAACCATGGAGAAGATTATGGAGAGAATGAACTTGGATAATAATCCTAGCAACAGAGAACAGGCTGATGGTCCACCCAGAAATCAGAGAAGACCAACAATCCGACAAATTAGACAAAGAAATCAAGGGAATCAGGGAAATCATGAAAATCAAGGAAATCAATGAAATCGGGGGGACTAGTAAATAAGGACTCCTTTCCAAAATAATTATGTAAATGAGAATTATGATGGAAATTTTGAAGACAACATGATTTTTTGTGATGCTAATGAAACAAAAGTGTTTTTTACTAAAGAAGGACATGACCAGTTCATGGATGCAAATGAGATTTTAATGCAAGATGAGGAGGAAAGGTTATCATTAGAAAGGGAATATTATTAAGAAGGATTGCAGAACTCCATCATGCAATTCCAAAAAAAATATAATCTTCGAAATCAGAAAGTGCCTAAAAACCCCTGAAAGGGAAACCGCACCAAAGAAGCCCAGAATAACATACCCTCTTCAAGTCAGCCAAAAAAATACTTTGCTGCAAAATATGTTGTAGAAAAAGGAAAGGAGAAGGAGGAGCCCCAGAAGAAAATACCATAGGCAAGGAAAGAGATAGTCAGCAAGGAGGTAGAGAAGACCTCCTCTTCCTTTAATTTTGAAAGTGAAATGGCCAAGATTAAAATATGTGTACCCTTCAACGAATTGATAAAGAACACTGAATACAGAAATAAGATCATCAAGATGCTCAATATGGAACAAACTTTTGTCACTCTTAACATACAAGATGATCATGCTGCTATATTGTTTGGCCCACGTGTGGAGGAAAGTGATGATGCTGATGAAGTTCCACCATTCTATGTTAGTTTGAAGATACATGAAATGACTCTGCACAATTCTATGTTGGATTCTGGAGCATCCCACAACCTGATGCCCAAGGTGGTCATGGACCAATTGTGCCTAGACATCACAAGGCCTTGTAAGGATCTGTTCTCCTTTGATTCAATAAAGGTGAAATGACGTAGCCTAATCAAAGATCTAGTGGTTTCTTTGTCCCAAATTCCAGCAAAGAACATGGTCATGGATGTAGTGGTTGTTGATATTCCTCCCAATTTTGGCATGCTATTATCCAGGTCATGGGCTACAAAATTGAAGGGAACTCTCTAGATGGACATGTCATACGCCATTGTCCCTATCTTTAGTCAAGATAGGAGGTTGTATAGAGAGGTTTTACTCAAATATATGGTCAACAACAAGTCAAAACCGAGTAATCATCCCATCTACTCCATGGAAACTGAGTTGAGGTCTTCTATTTTCTTCAACGATCTGTGTTTTGAAGAGAAAGGGCTAGAGATTGACATGGTTGACAAAGATAGACCTGATCAACAGATTGAGAAGTTTTCAAAGTAGCAAGAAAGCGCAAAAGATGAGATGTGGAGCATGATTTTTGATGGAGTTGTCAGTAAAGCGGGGGGAGGAGAAGGTGTGTGGATTAAACCCCCTAGATTGGCTATTAAACTGTGCTCTTATAAGATGGATTTTGATTGCACAAACAACATGGGTGAATATGAAGCATTGGTATTATGATTGAAAGCTTTAAAAGAAATGGGTTCTAAGAAGATAGTTGTTCAGGGGTATTATGAGTTGATCATAAATCAGGTAAATGGAATATATCAAGTCAAGCACCCCAGAATAAGAGAATACAAGAATATAGTGCTTGACTCGCTTGAAGAATTTTCAAAATATAGCCTCTCAACGATTCCAAGGGGTCAGAATCAAATTTTTGATGCCCTTGCCACTTCAGCTTCAATTTTTAAAATACCAATCTTTCCCAGCAGCAGATATGGGGTTGAGATCAAGCATAGACCAACAATGCCTGATAATATTAAGTATTGAGAGGTTTTTGAAGATGATAAACAAATAGAAAGTTTCCTCAAACTGGAAAAGGGATTTGAAAATTTGAACATTGATGAAGAATACTGCGATCAAGAGGTGGATGCATCTTGTTTCATGAAGGATGGTTACTTCGAAAAACTGATTGCATGCAGAGATATAGTTCAGCTAAAGAGCAACATCATTCCCAAGGGTCTCGTCCCATTGGAGAAACTCTTTGATAATGATGATGTGGCTAGAAGTCCAAAAATTACAGTGAATGAAGGGGATGTTGAAAATTACAATATTAGGAATCATAAGGATCCCAAGATAATTAAGCTGTCCAGAACACTCATACTTGAAGTCAAGGTGAGATATATCAAATTAATTAAAGAATTCCCTGATGTTTTTTCTTGGAGCTATGAATCTCTGAAAGTTTATGACACCAGTATAATTTAGCATGTGATCCCAATCAAAGAAGGTCACAAACCTTTCAAACATAAATTAAGAAGGATACATCCTTTGTTGTTTCCCTTGATTGAGAAAGAAGTGAAGAATATATTTGAAGCCAAGATCATAGTATCCCTCATGTTTTGTAAATGGATGGAAAATATGGTGCCAGTCGGAAAAAAGAGTGGAGAAATTAGGTTGTGTGTGGACTTCAGAAATCTGAGCAAGGTGTCTCTAAAGGAAAACTACCCACTGTCTAACATGGATCACATTCTATAGAAAGTTGTAGGTTATCAGAAAATGTCAATGTTGGATGGTTTATCTGGATACAATCAGATTATGGTGCACCTTGATGATCAGGAAAAGACAACATTCACAACACCATGGGGTACATTCATGTATGCCAAGATGCCTTTTGGGCTCATGAATGCAGGGGAAACATTTCAAAGAGCTATGGACATAGTTTTTACTGACGAGAAAGACAAATTCATTGTTATCTACCTAGATGATATTCCTGTGTATTTTGTTTCGGATGAAGAACACCTAAAGGATCTAAGAAGGGCATTTCAAAAGTGTAGAAAGTTTGGTATCTCGTTGAACCCCAAGAAGTCAAATTTCTCCATGGAAGAAGGAAAGTTTTTGGGTCACATTATTTCAAAAGAGGGGATAAAGGTGGATCCCAGCAGAGTTGAGGGAATCTTAAAAATTGGCATACCCAGAAGTAAAAAAGATGTACAATCTTTCCTAGGGAAAGTGAATTTTTTGAGAAGGTTTATCCCTAACTTGGTTGAAATCATAAAGTATATTTCTAACATGCTGAAGAAAGGAAATGAAATAAAGTGGACCCCTGAAGTCAAAAAATCCTTCGAAGACATTGAAGTGGCATTGACCAAGGCTCCGATACTGGTCAGTCTTAATTTTGAAAAGGACTTCATGTTTTTCTCTTTTGTCTCAGAGCACACAATTGTTGGTATTTTAATATAGAAAGATGAGCATAATTTTGAGAAGCCAATAGCATATTACAGCAAGAGACATTGAAGGATGCCCCCTTGAAGTATGATATCATGTAGAAGAAAGCATATGCACTAGTCAAGGTCTTGAAAGAATTCAGAGTTTACATATTGCATTCCCATACTATTGCTTATGTGCCCAATAGTTATGTGAAAGACATCTTAGCCCAACCTGATCCTGAAGGAAAAAGGGGTAAATGGATAGTTGTGCTGTTAGAATATGGCCCTGAGATCAAACCTACCAAGTTGATTAAAGGACAGGGGCTTGCAAAGATGATGGCACAGACCAATTGTGAACTCTTATGAATAAATTCCATTTCTGACTTGTCATCAGGTGTAGAGGAAGAGATATCTCCTCAAATATCCTAGAAATTTCTTCACTCCCCATGGTATTCAGATATCATTTATATATTGATAAATTGGTAGGGTCCAACTGAATTGAGTAAAACTAAGGCCAGATTCTTAAAATTGAAGCCAACAAAGTTCTTTATGGTGAATCAATCTCTCTATTGGAAAGATCTAGGGGGAATTTTTTTGAGCTGTTTGCTCGAGGAAGAAGCAGAAAGGAGCATCATAGAATTCCATAAAGGTGAATGTGGAGGTCACCATTATTGGAAAACCATTGTGCACAAGATTTTGAGGGTTGGGTTCTATTGGCCTAGCATATTTTCTGATGTTTATAAATAAGTTTCAAGATGTGATGAATGTCAAATTCCTGATGGGAAAATAAAATTGCAACCTCTACCTTTGAAACCCATTTCTGTTGAAGCACCTTTTAGATAGTGGGGCCTTGATTTTATAGGAGAAATACATCCACAATCCTCATCTCAGTGCAAGTTGATTCTAACAACAACATATTACTTCACTAAGTGGATTGAGGCAGTTCCCACCAGGCAGGCCACAAATGTTGTTATCATCCATTTTTTAGAAGACAATAATTTTGTCTAGGTTCAGGTGTCCAATAAAAATCATCACAGACAATGTAGCAACATTTAAATCTAAAAATATGGAAATATTTTGTAGTGACTACAACATAACTCTTGGCCACTCTACCGCTTAATACCCTCAAGGAAATGGGTTGGCTAAGTCATCAAATTAGATCTTAACCAGAATTATAAAGAGGTTTTTGCAAGATAACAAAAACTCTTGGGACAAGAAGCTCATCCATGCACTATGGACTGACAGGATCACCCCAAAGAGATCTATAGCCATGTCACCTTTTCAGATTGTTTATTGTACAAAGGCAATATTTCCTACTGCATTTTGGTTTCCAGTGATGAGGTTGTTATAGGAATAGGATGCTGAGACAGATGCCACTCAAAGAAGAAAAGATGAACTAATCAGTGTGCAACAAACAAGAGAAAAGGCCTTCAATAATGCTCAGTTGCACCAAGACAATATGAAATAGGATTTTTACAGACATACCAAAGAAGATAATTTCAAAGTGGTAGAATTGGTATTGAGATGGGATGCTAGAAATGAAGATAAGGGAAAACATGGGAAATTTGACCATCTATGGTTGGGACCGTTCAAAATTGTAGCATATCATGGAAGCAATGCCTATATGATACATGAAAGTAATGGAGACATCATTGGAGGAGGGCCTGTGAATGGAAGGTTCCTCAAACATTATATCTATGACATCCCCCAAAAATAAAGAAAACAAAAATTATTTTTAGAATTTAAATTGCTGGAAATTTATTTCTGTTTTTAGTAAATTCGAAATTGGAAAATTTTTGCCATTTATGGCAATTCCGAATTTCGAATTTTATGGATTGTAATAAATGATTTTGACTATTGGGTAGAGATCTAATTTGTACCAACTAGATATTGGACAATGACACTTGTTAAAAAACAGAATATTTCATATTTATTGCAAGAAGACAAATGGAACAACCATGCTACAAGTAGCTGACCATGACTCCATGAGTGGGGAACATGTTGGAACTACCCCTGGGTTGATTTTTACAAGTGGAAAATTAGTGATTTGGCCATTGGCAGCCACTGAAAATCAGGGATTTAGGAGGCTGCAAAAATTCCCAAGGAAGGGAAAAAACCTAGGCAAGTTACAAATATGCATATGCGAGGAGGCAGGACGCTGCTGAGTATGCTGGGGAAAGAGTCTATTTTGTTTTTTCTTTTCACTTGCTGTTATGAACACTGGGAGGGTGTGAGGCAAGGTGAAAGGTGACTGAATCAAAGGAAAGTGTTGTAGAGGGAGTTCCAAGTTCGCCCTTATGGACTCATGGTCAGGCTAGGGGGTGAATCGGGCAAGTAGTCATGGCTGCTCGGTTCTACGGTTGGGAGGAATGTGGTTGTTCCCTTTGTTTTTATCTGCAAGTCTAGTTTAGATATATACCCTAAACTCTATCTGTCTGAAGGTTGTGTTTTGTTTGTTGTACTGAAATTACTGTTTGTGTTATCATTATACAGAAGAGAGTTGTAGTAGTTGTTTGAATGATCGTGTAACTGCTGTAAAACTTTTTTGTACTTAATATTCAGTATTCTAGCCCCATGGGGAACGAAATTGGTTAATGTTAATGAGTTTCTTAATGTTGGTATACATGCAAGATCCCAGACAAAGGCTGTTCGAAAATTCAGTGAGTAATCTATAGGATTTAAATACAAAATTATTTTCAGAATCAATTGTTTTGAGTGAACAGAATCATTGTACGCATATATAGATGTATATCAAACTTTAAACAGAGTAGAAGGAATGCACAGAGGTATTGTATGCGTCTATATGTTTATATATTTATATCAAATATAAACAGAATCGAATAGTCAAACAGAACTATTGTACACATACATCAAACTTGAAATAGAACCATTATATACGTTTCAAACTTTAAAAGAGTAGATGGAATGCACAACGCTATTATATGCGGCTATAGGTTTACATATATATATATATATATATACCATGGACAGAATTGAATAGCCAACGAAGCTAATATATGTGTCTATCAAACTTGAGAACCATTATATGCATTTCAAACCTTAACAAAGTAGAAGGAACGCACAGAGAAAATTTTATGCGACTATACGTGTATATATTAAACTTGAACATAAATCGTTATATGCGTCTTCAGACTGTAATAGAGTAGAACGAACAAACAGAGTTATTTCCTATGCGTCTACATATTTATAAATCAAATTCGAACCATGCATATATATGTATGTTTTAAACGTTAACAGGGACGAATGAATGAAACAAAGCTAAATGTATACGTATATATATATTTCAATAGAGTTAAATATATGCACGAATAAAACGACTATGAGCGTATGACTATTCAAACTATAAACCAGATCAATTTTTACAATCAAAAACAAATGCATACGAATACGCATAGTTGAAATTGGCGAGACCTCTAGAAAACGATTTCAGTTTGGGTAAACAACCCTTTTGATAAAAGAAACAAGAATCTCTTACTTCATGCTACATTTAAAATGGAACTGAGTTAAACAAAAATGTGTTTAAACCCTCAGTGGAATAGAGGACCTCTTAACTTCCGAAAGAACAAACTACGAACAGAATTCGAAGAACATCTGATCTCAATGAGAGGAAGGGATTTATTATTTGGAACCTGAGTACCTTTGCAAGGTTGAGTAGAGGCTGGAACCCGCACTGGGAAGGGGCACACATGAATTCTACCAACACAATAATACATTAGAATCTTATAGAGGAATAACATTGTGCTATAAACTCAAGAAGGAAACAATGATGACTATAGCCTATCGAATACTTAACTCAGGGCCGAAACGCCACACCCTCTTGTTGCCATACTTCGTAATCAACCCAGACGGAAGGGAGAAGAGTCTGGAAGCTCCTGGGGGTACCCTTGCAACAGTAATATCCCCACCATCAGTACATAGTAAAACCAAATGACAAATATTCTTTTCCTTGACAAAATAAAAATGGTTGTGCGAAAACTACAAAACAAGAAATCATTTGAAAAGAAAACCCTCAACGAACAAGGCAAGGAAGGCAAGGAACAACATCATATTAATCTGGAAGAATAACCTAACATCATCGAGGAATACTACCTTGAATCATCCCAGTTATAGTTTTTGAGTATAGGGTAGACAAGGATTTAACCGGGGTAATCCCACAAGACACACGCACAACAAACCTGATGTATAGTTCCCAGTAGTAGAGGGTCTGTGACCCAGTTATTACAACAAGAAAAACCCTTTACTGTCACTATGGAACAAAAGAAAAAGACGCGTAGACCCTATGAGGGCAAGGTAAGTCTCTAACCACAGTGAAGTAAACATGAACCAACTCTTCCCTTCCCAGCTTCAACCAAACATTAAACTCTGTTCAAAATTCGAGATTATGACAGTCACTTAGTAAAACTTACCAGGAATTACCGTCAACTGCACCAAGGGTTTCTCACAGAGGTGGTAGTTGTTTCCTGTGAAAGTTGCAGAGCCTCCCCTACGAAGGCACAATGAAATCGTTGTAACATAACGAAATAGAACCATCAAAGGAAATCGCTTGGAAAACATTCCTAATACAGTTATTAACCACATTAAAAACCTTACCAATCACGACTTAAATACTGATGTTGACATAGATTGGTAGCGCTTGAGCCTTGATAAATTTGAGACATAGCTCTATGTGCATAGTACATTTTTGATAAACACAAAGGGACTATAATAAACCTTAGAATAATGTACGCGCGCTATAATAAACCTTATGGTAAAGTAAGTTTTGGAATTAATTGCCTTTCGAATTTTCTGAAAGATATTAAGCCAAGGGTTTTATTTAAGTCAGGTGTGTTAAGCCAACATGTTATAAGGTCATGCAAATAAAACAAAGTGTAAGTATCTAGCTCATGAGTGGGTCAAACGAAACCAAATAGCAAGTACATTACCACATAAATTTTTTTTTTATGAGAATTTTTAGGTTCATTGCATATGGTATCAGAGTGAAGGTTACAACACTGGGCCTGAACAGGGCCACTGTAGCACTTAGTACATAATTTATTTATTTTTGTCTTCCCAAAAAAACTAATAAATTGTATGGTTACAAAGAAAAGACTTTCTCTGTTTTGGTGAATAAGTATGGCAGCTCAAGACAATGCAGAAAATAGGATGGAAGAAAATCCACAGGAAGGACCTCCTAGAGATACAAGACAAAATAGTGATGGACGCTCACCCACAGAATTATTGGAAACAATGAGGAATCTGATCGTCGAACTACAGATCTTTAAAGACGACAATGAAAAATTGAAGAAGGCACAACAAGAATAGCAGGAGATAAACAAAGTCCTATTGCGCAGTATAGTGACCAAGAAAAGCCCAAAAGAAAAAAATAACAAAGAATAAGTCAGCAAAAGAGCCTCCAAGAACTCAGGGCCAGAAACAAAAAAAAGGAGGCAGTTCGTCTGAAGGAACACTGCCAGCTGAGGATGGAACAAAAACTGACAGAAAAAGAAAACAAGTGGACCATCTTGAAGGATAATTTAAAAAACTAAAACCTGTTATCTTTGACGGGGAATCCAGGATAGGAGAAGAAGCAGAGGCATGGCTATTGGACATCAAAAAGTATTTCCAAATATACAACTATTGCAACAACATGAAGGTCAGGATGCCCATCTACAATATGAAAGGGAAGGCCAGTATTTGGTGGCAAGATCTAAAGTTGGTCGGGGGCCTAAAGGAGAAACAGTTGGAATGGTCTGACTTTAAGAAGTATTTCAAGAAGCAATACCTTTCTGAAAATTATTATGAAAGGAAGACAAAGGAAGTTTACGAGTTACGACTCGAACACATGACGATGGAGGACCTTATAAACAAATTTCTGGATCTGCTAAGATTCGTACAATACATTCGGGAGGATAAAGTAAAAAATCAGCGATTTCCAAGTTGTCTCCCATAGTCCTACATGGACATAATTGAGTTTGACAACCCCAAATCCTTAAGTGAAGTATTCAGAAAAGCGTGAATGTGCTACGACCAATACAAATAGCGGGCATAGTTTCCCAAGACCTGGAAGGATAATAAACAGGATCAAATGAACCTACGGAAGAAGGGGTACCAGCCAGCTCCTTATCGGAGTACCGCAAAGAGTTTTCTGAGAAAGGATTTTCACTCCAATCCTCCGAACACTCAAGGGAGTGGAAAATCGACAAACCTGGGAATGAAGAGGTTTGGGGACAGCTCCCGTGAGCCATTAAAGTGTTGGGAATATGGAGAGTCTCATCTCAGGATAAACTTCCCCCATTTGAGTTCAACAAATAGAATTGTCGTTCATAACCTGCAAGAAGCCTCGACCGTGGGAGACATAGGAAGGAGCCTACATCGGATAAATGTGACCATTGATGGATGACAAGTTGACCACCAGTCCTTAGTGGTAGAAGTCGAAGGTAAAATTCATGACACTCAAATTTCTTTTTTAATTGGCCCCGGGGAAACATTGAGTTATGTTACTCCGAAGGTGGTAGAGTCAAATAAAATTAAGAGACTGAAGCATGCAAAATCATGGCTTGTGCAACTAGCAATAGGTGCAAAAAGGAAAGTAATTGACTATATTCTAGATTTTGAGTTCAACCTAGATGGTCAAACTATAAGGACCGATCTAAACATCCTACCACTAGGATCTTACGATATGATTATTGGGATGGACTGGTTGGAACGACACAAGGAAATATTAAATTGTTATACAAAGATACTTAGCTATAAGGATGATTCCGACACCACTAGGACAGCCCAAGGTATACCAAAATCGATATCGGTCAGACAAATATCAGTGATGCAGCTAAAGAAATGTGTGAGGAAAGGATGTCAGGTTTATGCCATCCAAGTGATGAGCCTGGCAAAAAAGAAGGATAAGCCAAATTTGGAAGACTTTGTTGTCCTGCGATATTTCAGAGACATGTTTGTGGAAGAGATACCAGAATTACCCGCTAGAAGGGAAATAGATTTCTCCATAGATCTATTACCCAGTTCTACCCCTATCTCAAAGGTGCCTTACCAGATGAGTCTCCCAGAACTGATCGAATTAAAAATACAATTACAGGAATTATTGGACAAAGAGTATATCAGGCCAAGTGTCTCACCGTGGGGAGCACCAGTCATCTTTGTGAAAAAGAAGGACGGTACTCTAAGATTATGTATCGACTATAGACAACTGAACAAGATGACTATAAAAAATAAGTACCCCTTACTGAGGATAAATGATCTATTCGATCAAGTAGGAGGGGCCAATATCTTTTCAAAATTGGACTTACGATCCGGGTATCATCAAGTTCGGATAAAAGACAAGGACATAAACAAAACAACATTTCAGACAAGATATGGACACTACAAGTTTGTAGTCGTACCTTTTCGACTCACTAATGCCCCAACCACATTTATGTGCCTAATGAACAGTATTTTCAGTAAGTACTTGGACAAGTTCATGGTGGTATTCATCAATGATATCCTGGTCTATTCAAAGACGGAGGAGGAACATGAGGAACACTTAAGAATAGTTCTGCAAATGTTAAGGAAGAACAAACTGTACGCCAATTTCGACAAGTGTGACTTCTATAAAATGGAAATACAATATCTCGGACATGTAATATCAGCAGAGGGCATTTTCATAGACCTGGAAAAGATGAAAGCCATTATGGAATGGCCGATACCTAGAGATGTAGAGGATATACAGTCATTCATGGGAATCACCAGATATTATCGCAGGTTTATAGAGGGGTTCTCCAAGATAGCCTACCCAATCACATCATTACAAAAGAAAGGGACCAGGTTTAACTGGTCAGAGAAATGTCAAGACAGCTTCAACAAACTAAAGGAATTATTGACAATGACACCCATATTAAAAGTAACAAACTCGGATAAAGACTTCACGGTATGTGTCGATGCAAGTAAAGAAGGGCTAGGTGGTGTCCTAACTCAGGAAGGACATGTTATTTGTTATGAGTCCTAGAAATTAAAAGAGCACAAGCAGAATTACATCACACATGACTTAGAATTGGTAGCAGTAATACACACCTTAAAGATGTGGTGACATTACATAATGGGCAGAAAATTCCTATTATTAACAGACAATAGCAGGGTAAAATATATGTTTAACCAACCAGATCTTAACGCAAGACAAGCAAGGTGGTTATCCTTCTTAAGAGAATTCGACTTCGAAGTTAGACATATCAAGGGCAAGGAAAACAAAGTAGCAGACGCATTAAGTATAAGAATCCATGGGTTATTTGAGATGAACATTAGTAGAGCAGAAAGCGATCTGGAAGAAAGGATAAGGACGACAGGTATTGATGACGAAAACTATACCAAAATGATGGAAGAATTTTCAAATATTACCGCGAACTCAGATAATTCAGATCTAAGTGTCGATGAGAAGGGACTACTATGATTTAAGAACAAACTTTACATACCAGACTTAGCAGGGTTAAAGATAACAATCTTGGACGAAGTACATAAGAAGCCGTATTCTGGCCACCTGGGTTACCAAAAAATGATAACAACACTTAGGAAACTATTTTATTGGCCTAATATGAAGGGTGAAACAGCAGAATACTTGGCTAGGTGTCAGGATTGTCAACAGGTTAACACCAAACACCAGCGTCTAGCCGGCCTCTTATAGCCATTACCAATACTAGAATGGAAATGGGAGACTATATCACTTGACTTTATAATAGGTTTGCCTAAAACTCAGAAACAGAATGACTCCATCATGGTGGTAATCGATAAACTCAGTAAGTCTGCACACTTTATTCCCATAAGGTCTACTTTTAAAGCTATAAGCATTGTTGAAATATTCATGAAAGAAATCTTTAGACTGCATGTTGACGCAACCTGCCCCTCACCGAGCAAGCCGCTTCCACCAGGACCTTCTCCATTCACGGGCCCGAAGAGTCTAAGTACCCTTCCACTCCTCTCGGGAGTCTTCGTCACCCATTGGACTCTCCTCGGTGATCTCCCCTTCACAGAATCGGAAGATCGGTATTCGCGTTATCGCGAGCCTTGTGTGCACGTTCTCGTGCAAGTCAAATCCCCAAACCCCAAATGCCGATAGCACGTGCGCTATCCCCGCGCCACGTCACCTCCTATCTCCACTCTATCAGGGATCGCAACATCAACTGGTCCAATCTTCCTGCCTTTGGAAATCCCGAGTGTCGAAACCCTGATATCACGCCATCTGTCAGCACCTCCGATGAGGCCTACGCCTTGACACCTGTCTCCCTCTCGTTCTATCGGGAGATCGCGATTCGGGAGTTCGCGTCTCCTAATGCACTAGGCCACGACCCTTACAAAAAGACCTAATCTTGACTTATCAGGAATTGTGGCCACGTATCTTCCTGGAGATCGACGGCTCTAGCTGACTCGGGAAATCGTTGGTCGCGATTTCGAAGAGTATAAAACTCTTGCTCTGTGAAACGCCGAACGCCGAACCCCGATCCTCTGGGATCCTGCGCCACGTGTCCTTGTCTGGATTAACGGCTCAGATTTCTTCGGGGAATCGCGACTCACGATTTCACGAGGGGTAAACCTCTTACCTTATCAATCCCCGAATGCCGAAACCCCGAAGCCCGAATGGACTTTGACTCTTCTCCACCTGTGCTCGCGGGTTATCTTCCGCGCATCTTCTCCACGATCTGACGACCCTCGGGACTTCGTGGAACTTCACGGGGATTTCAACCCGTAGATTCTCTTCCTCTGGAGAATCCTCCACTCTACCACCTTCGTCCTGTGAGAACCTCACTGGGGTCAGCTCCCACAGCGAAACAAAAGAACTATCTCTCCTGAGCTTTGTCCTTCTGACTCCTTCGGAGAACTTACATGCACTTCCTGTGCCCGACTTCAAGGACCTTCAAACTGTTGAAGTCTTTCCGAGTTTTCTTTACCCAGGTTTTCTACTAAGCCTCGCGTCCAACCTGCACTCACCTGCACGACTTGAACAATCCCAATTTACCCTGGGCAAACGAGAACAAAGGTTCAGCTACTTAGCCTCCTCGACGCACCCTA
>SNQJ01S0119810.1:76847-95135 GCA_010110895.2 Picea sitchensis
TGAGTCTATAGAATTCCTCGGTGTATTCTTTCACCGTCATCATCCTCTGCCTCAGGTTCTGCATGCGCCTGAACAGAGTGATCCGATAGTCTCTAGGGATGAATTTCGCTTTCATCTTAGCGATCATCTGATCCCAGCTTTTAATCTTCTGTTTGCCTTTGGAACGCCTGTCTGCCTGCAGCTCGTCCCACCATAAGGCTGCGTGTCCCTTCAGCTTGGTGACAGCATGCCTTACTTTCTTGTCCTCTTCG
This sequence comes from Picea sitchensis, assembly GCA_010110895.2. Taxonomy (NCBI): domain Eukaryota; kingdom Viridiplantae; phylum Streptophyta; class Pinopsida; order Pinales; family Pinaceae; genus Picea; species Picea sitchensis. The sequence continues at coordinate 77,099 of SNQJ01S0119810.1, forward strand.
ATGTCTTCGTAATCGAAGTAGGTGTCGAGTGCTCGGATCCAATCCAACAGCTCTTCTACGTTTAGATTTCCCTCATAAGTGGGAATATCCATCTTCGTCTTCGAGCTCATCCTCGAAATGGCTCGGATCAACCTCTCTGTAGAGGCATCTTCTGCGGCGACCTCTCCTTGGTCGTGTCCAGCTTCCTCTTCAACCTCAGGATTGCTGAACTCGGCTGCACTCGCTCCATGCCTCTGTGTGGCCTCCATATCTTCGAGTCTCGCCCTAAGATCTCGTATTTGACGCTCCATTTCTGGATTCCTTGCTATATTCCCTGCTTGCCTACCCCTTCTTCGGGCATCCCTGTCCTCACGATCAGGTGACTGTCTTTCTCTCCTGGGCGGCATTATATCTCTTCTATTCCTGCTTCAGAAGCAAAGGTATTCCCGCTCTGATACCACTCTGACGCAAGTTGTGAGTATCAGAGTACTTTCCTTTCTCCTTCCCTTCTCTCGCCTGCAATATACAGACAAGACTTCAGCGCTCTGATACCACTCTGACGCAACCTGCCCCTCACTGAGCAAGTCGCTTCCACCAGGACCTTCTCTGTTCACAGGCCCGAAGAGTCTAAGTACCCTTCCACTCCTCTCGGGAGTCTTCGTCACCCACTGGACTCTCCTCAGCGATCTCCCCTTCACAGAATCAGAAGATCGGTATTCGCGTTATCGCGAGCCTTGTGTGCACGTTCTCGTGCAAGTCACATCCCCGAACCCCGAATGCCGATAGCACGTATGCTATCCCTGCTCCACGTCACCTCCTATCTCCACTCTATCGGGGATCGCAACATCAACTGGCCCAATCTTCCTGCCTTTGGAAATCCCGAGTGCCGAAACCCCGATATCACGCCATCTGTCAGCACCTCCGATGAGGCCTATGCCTTGACACCTGTCTCCCTCTCGTTCTATCGGGAGATCGCGATTCGGGAGTTCGCATCTCCTGATGCACTAGGCCACGGCCCTTACAAAAATCATGAATCCCGACTTATCAGGATCTGTGGCCACGTATCTTCCTGGAGATCGACAGCTCCAGCTGACTCGGGAAATCGCTGGTCACGATTTTGAAGAGTATAAAACTCTTTCTCTGTGAAACGCTGAACGTCGAACCCTGATCCTCTAGGATCCTGCGCCACGTGTCCTTGTTTGGATTAATGGCTCAGATTTCTTCGGGGAATCGCGACTCGCTATTTCACGAGGGGTAAACCTCTTACCTTATCAATCCCCGAATGCCGAAATCCTGAAGCCCGAATGGACTTTGACTCTTCTCCACCTGTGCTCACGGGTTATCTTCCGCGCATCTTCTCCATGATCTGACGGCCCTCGGGACTTCGCGGAACTTCACGGGGATTTCAACCCGTAGATTCTCTTCCTCTGGAGAATCCTCCACTCTACCACCTTCGTCCTGTGTGAACCTCACTGGGGTCAGCTCCCACAGGGAAACAAAATAACTATCTCTCCTGAGCTTTGTCCTTATGACTCCTTCGGAGAACTTACATGCACTTCATGTGCCCGACTTCAAGGACCTTCAAAGTGTTGAAGTCTTTCCGGGTTTTCTTTACCCAGGTTTGCTACTAAGCCTCGCGTCCAACCTGCACTCACCTGCATGACTTGAACAATCCCAATTTACCCTGGGAAAACGAGAACAAAGGTTCAGCTACTTAGCCTCCTCGACGCACCCTATGCGGAGGAATTCAACTGCACTCTATGCAGGAATCTCCTGGCTCAAGCAGAGAAACAATTTGAACTCATTCTCTCAGGTTTCTAACCTGATATGAAATCACATAAGAAGCATATAAAAGATAAACATATAAAGAAGCAAGTATACAACAGAATAACATTAACAACACACAGAGACCAAACACATCCATGGGATTGAAATCACGGTCTTTCTTCTATTAATTCAATCTGTACATAGATGGTTTCCACAAGTTCTTTATTCTGCTCTCTCCTGCTCTTCTTCTAATGCTGAATAATAATCTCAAATGTACAAGGAGGGTGCCTATATTCGTTTTCCCTCCTGGAAGTAAAAACTGTCTAATCTACAGCTAATTTTCTATCTACCAACATTAAAAATATTTAATGCCTCCTTATCTACATTAGGTTACAACTGCGCTTGGTTTTGAATGCCTTTAGTGAAACGGCGGCGTAACAATACCAAGGTAAAATTAAGAATAAAAAAGGTTGTTGGCTTGTCCAGTTGTCATCTTCTTCTCCTCGCGCTGGTTCATATGATGAAATGCGGATGCTCCTGCATCACATGTCATTCCTAAAATGGTGATTTCAAATAGAGACGTAAAATTCACATCCACTTTTTGGAAGGAATTGTTTGCAGGGCTCAATACCATCTTAAATTTCATTACAAGTTATCATCCACAAACGGATGGACAAACCGAAAGAACAAACCAAATCATAGAGGATATGCTTCGCATGTACGTAAGAACAAAACCAAACAAGTGGGAGGATTATATACACTTGGTAGAATTTGCATATAACAATGGGTATCAAACTTCAGCAAAGCTGAGCCCTTTCGAGGTATTGTACAACAGAAAGTGTACGACTCCAATTAGTTGGGATAACCCGACTGACAGGCTCATGGTTGGACTAGAAATGCTCCAAGATAAGGAGAACATGGTGAGAAAGGTGCAACGAAACTTGAAGGAAGCACACGACAGACAAAAGAGCTATGCAGATCTGAAAAGGAGACATTTAGAGTTTCAAGTGGGAGACCATGTATACTTGAAGGTCAAAGTCCAGAAAAGGTCATTGAATATGGGAAACTTTTCCAGACTAGCACCCAAGTTCTATGGGCCCTTCGAGATACTAGCTCGAATTGGACCCATAGCATACTTGCACTTCCAACTAATCTAAGAATTCATAATGTATTTCATGTTTCATTGTTGGAAAAATATATTCATGGCCCTACTCATATGATTGATTGGAACTTGGTGCAGGTGGAACCCGAAGGCGAGTTCCAGGTGGAACCCTTTTTCATTTTGGACTGGAGAGAAATAGCACTTCAAAACAGAGTCGTCGCTCAGGTAAAGATGCAATGGAAGCACTTTAGTCCTGAGGAGGCCACTTGGGAGTTGGAAGGAGAATTGCAGAAATCTCATCCGATCCTATTCCAGGAAAGGAACGAACACTGAGGATAGTGTTTTATTTAAGGGGGAAAGGATGTGACATCCCCAAAGAATAAAGAAAATAAAAATTATTTTTAGAATATAAATTGCTGGAAATTTATTTCCATTTTTAGTAAATTCGAAATTGGAAAATTTTTGCCATTTATGGCAATTCTGAATTCCGAATTTTATGAATTGTAATAAATGATTTTGACTGTTGGGCGGAGATTTGATTTGTCCCAACTAGATATTGGACAATGACACTTGTTAACAAACATAATATTTCATATTTATTGCAGGAAGACAAATGGAACAACCATGTTACAAGTAGCTGACCATGACTCCATGAGTGGGGAACATGTTGGAACTACCCCTGGGCTAAGTTTTACAAGTGGAAAATTAGTGATTTGGCCATTGGAAGCCCCTGAAAATCAGGGATCTAGGAAGCTGCGAAAATTCCCAAGGAAGGGAAAAGACCTAGGCAAGTTACAAATAGGCATATGTGAGGAGGCTGGACGCTGCTGAGTATGCTGGGGAAAAAGTTTATTTTGTTTTTTCTTTTCACTTGTTGTTATGAACACTGGGAGGGTGTGAGGCAAGGTGAAACATGATTGAATCAAAGGATAGTGTTGTAGAGGGAGTTCCAAGTACACCCTTATGGACTCATGGTCAAGCTAGGGGGTGAATCGGGAAAGTAGTCGTGGCTGCTCGGTTCTACGGTTGGGAGGAATGTGGTTGTTCCCCTTGTTTTTATCTGCAAGTCTAGTTCATATATGTACCCTAAACTCTATCTATCTGAAGGTTGTGTTTTGTTTGTTGTACTGAAATTATTGTTTGTGCTATCATTATACAGAAGAGAGTTCTAGTAGATGTTTGAATGATCATGTAACTACTGTAAATCTTTTATGTACTTAATATTCATTATTCTACCCCCCCTAGGGAACGAAATTGGTTAATGTTAATGAGTTTCTTAACGCTGGTATACATGCAAGATCCCAGACAAAGGCTATTCAAAAATTCAGTGAGTAATCGATAGGATTTAAATACAAAATTATTTCCAGAATCAATTGTTTTGAGCGAACAGAATCATTGTACGCATATATAGATGTATATCAAACTTTAAACAGAGTAGAAGGAATGCACAGATCTATTGTATGTGTCTATATGTTTATATATTTATATCAAATATAAACAGAATCGAATAGTCAAACATAACTATTGTACGCATACATCAAACTTGAAATAGAACCATTATATGTGTTTTGAACTTTAATAGAGTAGATGGAATGCACAACGCTATTATATGCGGCTATAGGTTTACATATATGTATATATATATATATATGTATATATATATATATATATATGTATATATATCTATCTATATAATAATATATATATACACATATATATATGCACTTTATATATATATATACACATATATATATATATACACATATATATATATATACACACATATATATATGTACATATATATATACACATATATATATATACATATATATATATATAGACTCTATATATATATAGCAAATATACATATATATATACATATATATATATATATATCTATATATAGATATATATATATATATATATATATATATATATATATGTATATATATACTCTATATATGTAAGACATGTATATGCTCCTTATAGATATGTATATAGATATAGATATATATATAGATATAGATATATATATATATATATGTCTATATATATATATATATATATAGATATATATATATATATATATATATATATATCTATATATATATATATCTATATCTATGTATATGTCTATATATATATGCTTATTATATATATATATATATATATATCTGTATATATATAGATATACATATATATATATATATATATATATATACTATATATATATATATATATATATATATATATATACACCATATAGAGTGTCATATATATATATGTATGTATATGCATATATATGTATATATATTTTATATATGTATGTATATATATATATATATATATATGCATACATATATATATATATGTATATATATATATATATATATAACCATATATATATATATATATATATATATATATATATGCTCTCATATATATATATAACCATGGGAAAATTTAGTATGTGGAGTTAATACCATCTGTATAAACTTAGGGCCAATTATATGCATTTAAAATATAACAAAGTAGGAAGGAGCATGGAGAAAGGGTACATCACGACCCTGTGATGTGTATATTCTAAACTTGAACAGAAGTGATTTTCTCGTCTTTGGGTTCTCAGAGTAGAGCGAACATGAGAGATGTTCCTGTATTTTTTATTTATAAATCAAATTGAGACTGTGCATGTCTTCACATTTCTTGATTAGAGGGGACGAATGGAGGCATGAGCTAAATGTATATCTTATATATATATATTTCAATAGGAGTTAAATATAATGGAATAAGCAGAGCTATGGGTCATGTATTTAATTCAAGCTATAAACTAGATCATTTTACAATTGAAAATAAGCATATAGAATCTGAGGGACATTGGCCGAGACCTCTAAGCAGTTTAGGTTAGAATTAAACAACACTTTTGATAAAGAAACAAGAATCTCTTAATTCATGCTACATTTGGGCTGGGTTGGCAAAATGTCCAGACATCCCTAGTTGAATCAGTCTGGAGAATGGGTGCTTAAACAGAGGGCTTCTTAACCAGGAAGACAAACCTCTGAGATAGAATTCAGAGAAGAACACCGATCTAACAAGGAAGGGTTTATTATTGGAACCAATTGCAACAGCACTACCCACAGGATGAGTGAAATTTTGGAAATGCTGTGGGAAGGGGCACACTTGCATTCGACCAACACAATAATACACTATAAACTTATAGAGGAATAACATTGTGCTACAAACTCAAGAAGGAAACAATGATAACCATAGCCGACAGATTACTTAACTTAGGGCCAAAACACCACACCCTCCTGTTGCCATACTTTGTAATCAACCTAGATGGAAGGGAGAAGAGTCTGGAAGATTTTGGTGGGTACCCTAGCAACAGTAAGAGTTCCACCATCTGTACATAGAAAAACCGAATGACATATATTCTTTTCCTTGACAAAATACAAATGGATGTGCGAAAATTACAAAACAAGAAATCGTTTGAAAGGCCTCAGCAGACAGGAAGGAAAGGAATGACATCATATTAATCTGGAAGAATAACCTAACAGCCGAGATACTACGAGAATCATCCCGGAGTTACGGTTTGCGAGTGCCGGTGAACAAAGAGTTTCAGCAAGGGGTGAAATCCCACACGAGACCTACGGCGTAAACTGATGTATAGTTCGATGGGGTGAGAGACCGAGGTATTACAGCAAGAAAAACCCTTTACTTTCACTACAGAACAAAAGAAAAAGATGCATATATCCTATGAGGGCAAGGTAAGTCTCTAACCACAATAAAGTAAACAGGAACCAACTCTTTCCTTACTGGCTTCAACCAAACATTAAACTTTGTTCAAAATCAGAGATTACGTTAGCGAGCTTTGGGCATTGGCCATCATTGCTGCAAAGGGTTCGCCGGAGTGGTATTTGTTTCTGTGAAGTTAGACTCTGAAGGCACAAGGGAGAAATAGAATAAGAGGCATGATCAATGTCCTTCTGACTTATAGCGTGCAAGACCACGCTCTAGGAAGGCGTGTATCCAGATTGGAAGGATTCGAAGGAAGAGACATCGAGACTACGGGTTGTAGGACCCTTGATTAAAATCCCTGGCAAAGTCTTAAAAACCTCCTGACAGGCACATCCGCCACCTTAAATTCAGGAGATACGAAGTAAACCAAAAACTATTGATCGTCCAAAGAACCAGTCGATTACCAACCCCAAAATTTATCGTTTCATTACTCTGGCCAGTGGAGGAGAGTTAGTTAGATTTGGATGTGTGGAGATTGGTGCGGACAGAGTCGATTTTGGTTGGTTATGGGAGGGACGAACTGTAACATAAATAAATTGAACCATCAAAGGAAATCTCTTGGAAAACCTTTCCAATACAATTTTTAACCACATTAAAAACCTTACCAGTCACGACTTAAAAAATGACGTTGACATAGCTAGGTAGCGCTGGAGCCTTGATAAATCTGAGACATAGCTCTATGCACATAGTACGCTTTTGATAAACACAAAGGGACTATAATAAACCTTAGAATAAAGTACATGTGCTATAATAAACCTTATGTAAAGTAATTTTTGGACTTAACTGCCTTTCGAATTTTGTGAAAGATATTAAGCCAAGGGTTTTACTTAAGATAGGTTTGTTAAGCCAGCATGTTATAAGGTCATGCAAATAAAACAAAGTGTAAGTATATGGCTCACGAGTGGGTCAAACGAAGCCAAATAGCAAGTACATTACCAAGGATTTTTTTTTTATGAGAATTTTTATGTACATTACATATGCTCTGTTTACAACAATCATCACCTTTTCCATTCATTGTACATATTCATTTTCCTTTTTTTCATGAAGAAATTGAAATAAAAGAAACATAAATGAAGCCCGAGGTGAAGTCTGTGAGTTATGTTGAGTAGGTTTTGAATTTTTTTGAAAAAATGTTGCTAAATTCAGTTGCAAGGTCGTCCATTGATGGGTAGGCACTCGATTATACTACCATTCTTGCCACCTCTTTCGGGGACCAGCATCCCCATTTGGGAGCCATGTTATCACTATAACAATTTTAGTATAAAATTCAATTTCAAGACTTAGCGAGATGTTGAACCAATGTAGAGGTGTGATAAATTGGAAAATGGGTCAATATCTAACGGAATGGGGCTCTATCTAGAAGAAGGAAGCTAAGTCTAGTGGAAGTGCAGATTTGATGGCACTGATGAGCCACAAATCGAGGGACCACCGGATCAGATCAAGGATCATTTCAGTGAGAGAAATGGCGTGTAGGTTAATTCTTGAAGAAGGTCAAAGGAGGTGTGTATTGGACCATGGCCCGAGGTACATTGGGAAATAAGAGGTCTACTCGAAACCTCTTTACCTCGTTCCCAAAATCAGGCGTATATAAATCGGTGGACCCTTGTCATTGGTATATTTTTTTCAAATGTCTGGAACGTTAGAAATGGGCATGACCACCCCATTTGAACTGAGGCTCAATAGTGCGCCGGAATCACACATTTTCCTCTCATTCGCAAGTATTTTTCATCACCTCCATGGACCGAATCATTTTACGTAAGGAAAAGATCCATATCAAATGAAGAAACTGAATTAATGAGGAGATTCAAAGTGTTAGACACGAAATAACCAGCTACATATCCATCTCCAGGGATAACCTATTAGATAATGTAGGGATACAGTGCAGCATCGAAAATTCCGGTCTCATAAGTCCCTTATGCCATGAGGCCGCATTCCCTTTGAAATTCAGGTTCATTATAGAGTATTACTCACCCGGAAGATAAAGTCGTCTTAAATAAACTAGGGTTTGATGTCCTATGTAGAGTAGATATCCCATCAATTTGATACACCCTCGGCATACCAGAGTCCCCCTCCGCAGTGTCTGAATCGTTTGAAGAGGAAAAGTTAATCATGGTTTACTAGGAATATCCCTTTGAAGTCGAAAACCTATTTTTAGAGACAGTTAATCCAAACCAGAGCATTATTCTATGAGTCTGTCCTTGCCAATGAATGTAAATGTCATGATTATTGAAATCCAATGGGTATGTTCCATATTGAGTCAGATTTTAGGTATGGAATAGCGACAAGTATGTGGTCTAGGTCATGTTAGGTTTTCTTTACCATTTTTTAATTAGAGTCAGTCTGATCCAATTTGCACGTCTTTGATAAATTCATAATGATAATGTACAAAAACTAGTGGTGGAATTCACTTCTTAAAGGAACTTTGGTGTACACTTGCTAATGATATTCTGGAGAAAAATAAAGAATTTCTGAAGCATCATTCATGTCAACTGAATGCAAAAGAACCACAATGCTCATTTTTATCAACAAGATCATGTGCATACTTTACACCCTAATATTCAACACCCGATACCGGAGTTCACGGAAATGAAAATTGTTGCCTTGAATCCAAAGAAAGCAGTGGGAGATTAGACATTGTTCATGCATTCTACTTTAATTTGGGTATATGGTTGTAAAGAGACCACTTACCTTCTACCTATTTTTCTGACAACCAAAGTATTTTCCCTTGAATTAATCAGGAAAAGAATCACATCTGAGATAGATCATTTCCTAAAAGCACTAGAAACATCAATCTCAAATTTCCTTTCATCATAGGACCCTTTGTTGTAAATATTAGATCCTTCTTATCTTAGATCTAGGCCAAACTCAAGTAGTTTGGATTTACTGCAACTAAAGAGGAGAATATATGATCCACATCATGTCATATCTAAAAGAAGATTGATGAACAAATAATGCCCTTATGAACATGAGTATGTTGGAGGTTTTGACAAATTAGAAAATATAGAAGCACATTGCTAATGGAAGACATATTACGGCCTGCTCCAAACAAAACAAAGCGTTGCCAACCGTTATGGAACTCGGAACAAAAAATCTTGAAGGCATTCTCAAAGTTCCCCAAAGTAGTGTCTATACCAAAACCATGATAGTTCATGGGGCATGGCATCAACCAATCAATGGAAACTATCCTAAAGATGAGATCTGATCCCCTAGGAAATGTGGATCACGGAGGAGAACTCTAAAGATAAAGTAAGTATGGATATGGTGTAGAGTGGCACCAACAATGAAGAATCTGGTAAAAGAAGCATGCCCCAAATTGAAAGCAACGCGAGCTTCGACCAACAAAACACATCTTTGATAAGGCACACAGACAACTTCTCGATCCTAAAGAGACTTGGCAGAGGCAATATCGAAGGAAACTTGGCAATGAGTGAAGTAAGAGAGTTGATCCCTGAGGTGATACTTGGCCAAGTCTTCTTTGTTCACAGTCAGGTATGTAGAGAAGAGGACACTCAACATAGCAGTTGTAGATGAGACTAAAGTGTCTGAAGTTAAGCTACATTATGACAACATCAGTGCCCCAGACAAAGTGAAGTTCCACAGGAATGTTAGTGACATGATATACTCAGACTAACTTAGTTTCAGTCTGAAAGTTTCAAGATTAGTAACACATGCACTAAAATTAGATGGCCAATTGAAATGGGAGAAAGCATCCAGCAAAGCTTGGTGGACTCAAGTCAAGATATTAGAATATGAAGGCCCCCAGGGGGTAAAATCTTCCTTAGAAGAGAAAGACAAGCTAATTCAAATATTGAAGAAAAATATGAAAATGTCCTCCACAGAGCATCCACAAACAACAAAATTGGTTTATCTAGAACAAGAAGGAGGCATTTCGACAAGAAACATTGAATTACAAGGCCAGTGTGGTTGGAGAAAGAGAACAAGAAAATTTGAATTGGTCACAAGGATAGACAAAAGTAACAAACATGGGTGTAATTGTACCTTGTACAAGAGCTGGGCCAAGCATTGAAGGACTTGTCGAGGCTATGTCACAAGATTATCACGAAGGTAGGAGAAATCAAAATCCTTAGGGAGATATAGAAACGTTGCACGTAGAAATGAAAACAAAGGATCAAAGGTGTGAGTTCCAGAAGGAGAATCAAGGTTTGCAGGAAAGATTGGACAAGTTGAAGACAAGGTTAAAGGGAAAAGGATTGTTCCAGGGAGCCAAACCGTGTAATGGGATTCTGCTACTAAAAGTACATACATGTTTGGGTGTATACATTTCATCAATGACAAAGATAATAGCCATCATAGCCAGAAATAGGTGCACTATTGTGAATGAGACATTGGAAAAATCCTCCCGAGGAGTAGACCCATAATTCTATAAATTTGTTGAATTCCATCCCCACCTCTGAACTTTAGACCATTGGGGTCAGAAACAAGACTGCATTCATCATTTAGGCTAGGAGGGTCATTGCCAAGCATAACTTACTTAAATCAGTCCAAACCAAGGTATGAGATGGAGTAGAGTATACAATAATTCAAATATTTGTTTGGAGAGTTGTTCATCAAAGTACTCCCCTCATTTTGGGATGGAAAAGGAAAAATTGTATGATCAGGAATAATACAACTCTCGCCTGTAATCTTGAGAATGGATCCTCCAAGTTTGAAATCCTGGAGGAAAACTTGAAAGAAACAAACTTGGTAGAGTATTTGACCACATATTTTGAGATCTTGAATCAGTTCAAGGAAGTGAAGATCGAACTACCAACCATGACTTATGCCTCTTACATTGACCTAGAGATCCTAATCAAAGTCGATTGTAGGTGAATGAAGCGTTTTGTTTGATCAATCATTGTAAATCGGTTCACATACCAAAAGCCTGTCAAATGTAATAATTATTCTAGTCGGTTTTAAATTTGAAACGTTTGGTTTCAATTATTGTAATCGATTTCTAATTGAAGGAACTTGAATTGTATAAATACTAGAAGTTTTGAATGTATTAATGTTCGCAGAAGTGAAAGGGAACCTTTTAGTTTTTCTAAACTCAATTGTAATTTTAAGGCTGGAGTGAATACATATGAAAAATCTTTTTGAAGTCTCTATGAAAAGATATTATTAATTGTGGTGATATGAAGTTTTTCTTCTCTCATTCTATGTATTTCTCGTGTTCTTGAATTCCATTTATCTTCTTCTATTTAAATGGGATAGTTAAAAGATCATAATTCATCTTTGTGATTTATATAAACATGATTTCAAAGCGTGTAATTTTCTTAACTTATTCAAAATTCATTTCACTAATGATTTGATGCAATTACTTCTTTTATATTTCTTCTTACACTGCGTAATACAAATTTACAACTCATATTCATTGCCTCATTTAGCATTTTTCCTACGGAGTTCTACCGACTAGTCATTTGTTTCATTTCACTTTCATAATTTAGACTCCATATCCTAAGTGTCCCTCTATTCCTTACAACAGATTTATAAAAAACCTTCAAAACAAACTAAATCTATCCATTGATTACTAAAAAAACATCAAGTGACACAAGAAATCCCTCTACGAGTTGAACAGGCTTGTGCCCATCTCTAAAGTAGGTTTGAAACAATTACCTTTTTTCGTTTCTTTATCAATCGAACAAATTTATAGAGTGCTAACACATTGACACCAAGCACAATGTCACAAATTCCCATGTCTATATCAAACATAAGATATTTCAGGAGGTACTGACAAAATTGTAGCCACACATTTTCATAATTCCTCCCACATTTCATCGAACTACCATTGGAAACATTGATTTCCAAAATTGTTTACTAGACCCGATGGAACAATTGGTCTTAATCAATGCGATAATGGGCCAAATTATGGCTACTTCTACTATCAACTAGGATGATGAATTTCATATGATTAATGTAGCCAATTAGCGAAGAATTTGGGGAGGAGGGAATCCAGTAGAGGGGTGTTTATCCAAATTAGTGTTTCAAATTTTGGTGGATCAGAGGGAAGATTAAGATCATCGGTTGGGGTTAACTCTTTCACAGGTAAAAAATTGACATGATAATCATAAAAATTCTAAGAAATGTCCATGAAAATATTTTGTTCCTTACACTTGTGCCCGAAAATATTTGTCATCACAGATATAATAAAGACCATTGAGTTGGTGTTCAAACATTTCTTCCTCAGTTAATTTCTAAGTATTAAGAGGAGTGGTAAGAATACACCGGGACTTGTGGGTCTAGGAGGAATAAAGGAGGTTTTATTTTTTGGGAGACAAATTGTTGTGCTTCATTAGCTATTTTAGTGGCATCTTCTAACCAAGCGCAGGGAGGTGATTCATCAAGACCCACAGGATCAAATTTCATCCTTTAGGCCATTGATAAATAATTCCTTTGAAGAAGGTGTTTGCATGCCCTCTTTATGAAAATCCAGTTGCTCAAAATAATCTATAAAGTCTTCCACTGTCCCGGATTGTTTCAATTTGGTTAAATGGCCCAAATGGTGGAATTGTCATTGTCAAAGTGTTCAAAAAGATCGCCAACAAAGTATGTCCAAGAAACATACCCTTGGAGTGAAGTTTTATGCCATTTCCACCATTTACAATTAATGTTCATTATCTAGATAGAGGACACTATAATGAAGTTTGGCAAATTCATTGTTAGGATATTTAGACACTTAGGAGTTAGTTAAGATCTACTTGGTCTATTGTGTCATTAGGCAAAAGTGTGTTTTCCTAGTTTGTTTTCTTTAGTATGCATTTGTAGTTAAAATCCATTAATACGATATGTTCAGGTCATAGAGTGATCCGACGGTTCTATACTCTCCTCGATCTTAATGGCCATTGATCCATGGCTTAACATCCCGGTGGTTCTGATGTCTATTTAAAAAGGCATGGAGGGTTATTTTTTGATGATCGATTGTTAGAAAATCTCTTGCAAAATCTCTGTAATCTTTTTTCTTTACATTAATAAACTACTCCAAAGTGGTCCACGTTGGTTGGGGCCATGGATGTTTCCCCATAGGAGTTTAACCAACATTGAAAACATCAGTGTGTTGATCTTTGATGGTTATGTGAAATTTTCTGCGAAGGTGTTTTCCTCTGTTGGAATACTTGTGTTGTCAGACATGGTATCAAAGTCTGTTTGAAGACCAGCTCTGTTGTAGATCGAGATCGTGAGCCGAGTTGACTCATCTCCATTTTCTTTCATGTACATTTTTGGGATAATAGAACTATTCCATTGCATCACAGAGCACTCATTTCATTCATGGACACTTTTTGTTTCATTGAAAAGGTTTATGTTTACTTAATATCACGACCATTATAGTGAGATCGAGTTATAAAGTTTGAATCGCATTTTAAATTTTTTTTGAGAGAAGTATTTTTGGGTTGCTACTCTTTTAGATCTGTGTATTCTCTTTCCACAGTACCACAATTGATCTTGAAAATCATAATCCTTATAGGAAAGGTGCATCTTGCAGGTAAAACTAACTTGAGGAAATCCTAACCCTTGTTGTCATCGAGGAACGAAATTTTTTTCTTAATAGAAAAGAGTTGTTTTTTAGCACGCTTTCCAAGGTCGTCTTAAACAACAACAACAACAACACCCCAATCCTCCTTCCTAAACTCTACAATATGTTTTGCTAGACCATTTGGTTAAATTTTTCCTTATTAAGTAAGAGGTCTTGAGTTCAAGTCTCTCTTTTGTTACTTTTTGAAAAGTTCATGCTAAAATTGTAAAGTGTATTTCGCTTCAAGTATAAAGTGAATCACTATAGGTAGCAATATATTATTTTAGAGCTATTTATTTTGCATGCATATTTTCTTTATAAAGTAACCTCATTGTAAAAGTGATGCCCACTTCTCTTTATAAAAGTGGGTCACTTCATAAATCAACTTACACCAACACATGGTCCTTTGGTTCTGGATTTATGCCTTTTTAAAGGGCATAACTCTCACATACTAAGTTCGTTTTCAGGTCATAGTTTTTTTTAAAATTGCATAACATTTTGAGCTCTTTCTATTATTAGGATCATCGGTTTAGTTTTAAATCAACATTATTTATATTTAATATGTCTTCTACAAATAATCTCTTACTTACCCGATACGAACTACTTCAATGCAATCCATATGGAGGATTTATTAAAGAAGTAAAGGCTTGTACAGATTAACTTGGGAAAGGAAACAACACCCATTGATCATGATAAGAAATCCAAATGGGATAATAGGAATGAAAAGAGCGTGGATTAATTAGAATGTCCATCTCTCTGATTTAAGGTTCCACCTTGATCAATTATTGATAAACCCAAAGAATATGGGAAAGATTGAATCGTGTTTGGTAAACACAATATTATTAGAGCCCACTAGTTGGAAAATCATTTGGACTTAAAGTACTAACTTTAAGTCCATGCGATTTTTCTTTCATTGAAGACTATCTATCTAAGTTTAAAACACTTTCGAACTTTATGTGAAGAATATAAGATAAATATAGATGAAGAACGTTCTATCTTATTCATTCTAAGCTAGGCAGTGCATATTATATGTTTGTATATACCTTTCATGGCTTATCTGAGAAATTTTGTGAGGACAACTTATCAAAAACTCACTCTTGAGAACTTTGTGATTCTTTGATTAGAGAGAGAGAAAGATAAGCTTATACAAATTGGAGTGATCCCGATGACACTATGGTAGCTCAACAAAACCTTAGTTTTCCATCATAAAGATAAACCAAAGAATCCCAGAAGCAACATCCTCTCCACAAAAAAAAATCAATATAAGGGTCCCAAACACACTCAGACAACAACTACTACTAATGGAGACGATAGAAAAATATAAAAATAAAATACTATAACATTGCAGCTTTTGTGATAAAGATGGTCATGATGAGTCAAATGTTTGAAGAAGATGGCGACTTTAGAAGCAACAATGAAGAACAACTTATCGGTATTGATTCTACTTCTTCTTCTTCTTCTTCTCATGGACATTCACTTCCTTGGTTTCTCCTTCAATGCACCTTCTACTTCTACTTATGACAAGTGGCTTATTGATTCTAGATCATCTACTTCTGATAAGTGGCTTATTGATTCTGGAGCATCTTATCATATGGCTAAGGATAGAGACATATTTTCTACTCTAATTGAATGTAACACCAAGAAAATATTGTTGGTGATGATAAATATCTTAGTGTTGAAGGATCTGGAACAATACAAGTAGAAAATTGCCATTTCAATGATGTATTATGTGTTCCAAGTATTTCTTGTAACCTTCTATCAGTATATCAAATCACTCATTCAGGTGAAGGTAAAATCGTAGAGTTTTCACCTCATGAAGTTGTAATCAAGGATCTAAAAGATCTTCTTGTTCTTGCAACTCGAATTGTTGATGATATTACCAGGTTGTACAAGTTTGACAACTTAGGGTCATCATATTTTTCATCAGTTTTTATTGCTCATAGTGATGACTTGAGAAAAAATTGGCATGAGCGGTTTGGTCATATAAACTATCGCTCATTGCAGCAACTATGTAGTCAACAGATGGTGATTGGTCTTCCTCTTGTTTCATGCAGAGATGTTGTTTATGTCGGTTGTGTTCTCGGCAAACATCATCCAGATAGTTTTGAAAAACATGCCTCTTGGCATGCCTCGGGTCCTTTGCAGTCTGTTCACAGTGATTTGTGTGGTCCACTTTATTTTCCTTCTTTTTCTGGGTGCAAGTATTTCTTAACTTTCATTGATGAATTTTCCAGACGTACTTGGGTTTAATTCTTAAAACTTAAGAGTGGTGTTTTTGATAAGTTTTTGGCCTACAAGGCCCTTGTACAAAAGCAATCTGGACATCAAATTCAAAGGTTAAGAACATATAATGGAGGTGAATATGTGAACAATAATTTTACAAATTACTGCACTACATAGGGAATCCAAATGCAACACACTGTTCCATATACACCACAACAAAATGGTGTTGCTGAGAGAAAGAACCACACATTAAAAGAAATGGCTAATTGTATGATCCAATCTAAGGGATTAAGTCTAAAGTATTGGGCATAAGCCATAAAATATGCAAATTACATAGTAAATCACACTCCCACAAAGGATCTTAAAAATATAACACCAGAATAAGATTGGACTAAAATTAAACCAGATGTGAGTCACTTTCGTGTATTTGGCAGTATAGCATGGGCTCACATTCGTGATGAGAAAAGGAAAGCATTGCAGCCTAAAACTGAGAAGTGTATATTTGTTGGTTATTATGAAGATGTCAAAGGTTACAGACTTCCTCAATCACATTGTAATGAAATTATTATTAGAAGAGCTGTTAAATTTGATGAAAATCTCTTGGCCTGCGAGCCTAATTCGACATTTGTGCCTTCTTTGGCCTGTGAGCCTAATTCGACGATTGTGCCTTCTTTGGCTTGCGATCCATCTTCGACATTTCTGCCTTATTATGATCTGGTTTCTTCTTCAGATGATGACAGTGAGGATGAAAATCCACTTCTGCCTGCTCACCCTCCTCTAGATGAGTCCTTTGAACCTAAACCAACACCATCTCCACCACTTCCAAGATGGGTCCGTTCAACACGAGGAGAAGCTGGTGATATTGTCGGTGATCCTTCGGATCAACATCAGACACGTTCACATTTATATCAAGCCTCTTCTCTTTTGGATCAAGTTTTAGAAACTCTTGATTCAGAGACATTTGCAGAATCTTCAGGTCATCCACATTGGGATACAACAATGAATGACGAGTATCGTTCTTTAATGGAAAACGATACTTGGGATCTCATACCTCTTCCAAAAGGAAGAAAACTTGTTAGATGCAAATGGGTCTATAGAACTAAGTATGCATCAGATGGAAGTGTTGAAAGACACAAGGCTCAGTTAGTTGCCAAAGTATTTTCCCAAGTTGAAGGAATTTACTATAATGAAACCTTTTCCCCTATAGCAAAAATTAATTCCATATACCTTGTTCTTGCCCTTGTTGCCTCACATAAATGGGAGGTCCATCAGATGGATGTTAAATCCTCCTTCTTGCACAGATATTTGCAAGAATAAATCTACATGGAACAACCTCCTGGCTATGTCCAGAATGACTCTATCCTTGTTTGTGGCCTCAAGAAATCTCTTTATGGTCTCAAGAAAGATCCTCGATCTTGGTATGCCAAAATCGACAACTTTCTTATTGCCACCGGATTCTCTAGATGCCATTCTGATCCGAATGTATATACCAAGAAAGTAGGAATCCATCTCATAATGCGTGTCCTTTATGTTGATGACCTTATCCTTACTAGTAGTGACTCAAAAAATTTAAACCATGTGAAAACCAGCCTTAAGAAGAAATTTGAAATGACAAACTTAGGCTTTTTGCACTATTTCCCTGGCCTCCAAGTTTTGCAAACCAA
>SNQJ01S0119812.1:16870-27528 GCA_010110895.2 Picea sitchensis
ATTAGCAAGAGAAAACATAAACATTAGCAAGAGAGAAAAATCAAACACCGGGAAGAGAAAAGCCCACAATAAGACTTCAATTCCATCTTCCAATCAGATTATAAAGAATAGGTTTTATTTTATTATATAAAAAATAAAATTCTCAGTTTGCTATGTTGAACATTATAGATTGGGGAAAAACTGTATAATCAACACCAAACTAATAGAAAGTCAACGCTCAATCGAATGCTATAGTCCCTACTTGCCTTCGACAGGGACTAGTAACATAACTTATACTCGAAAGGACTTAAACCAACTAAGCTATACTCAAAATCATTAAATAATTGGAAATTCTCTCTCACAAATAAATCATGGGTCCTTTTTAAAAAATCTTGTACTATAATTCTTTGTTAGATCCATCAATCCATCAAAATATTAATTACCTCAAGACTCTATATTAAATTATTTTCACAAAACTTGGATAGCAACGGGATTTTTTATCATACCACATTCCTTTAAGTAGTATTCTTATTATCGAGGCTTATATACCAAGGAACTCTTGAAGTCATTATCCATCCATTTGTGAGGATTATCCATCAAGGAGGTGGATCTTTGGGTATAGAGGGTTCATCGTAACCATGTTTGGTGATTAATAAAGGAGATAATTGGTTAGGGATGTTTTTCTTGTACATTGTAGGGGTTTTAAATATGTAGATTATATCTTTGGGCGAGGTAAGCTAATGAGGAGCTTCTATTTATTCAATAGAATACAAGAAAGAGAACGATCATATGTCGTCTCATGTCTTCGTCTCTTTTTAGCGTAAAAAATCATATTTGTTCAATAGATGTCTTAGTGCAAACACACAAATTAGCCAAGTGCTTGATAGGGATTCCCTACCTTTACCATTTTCCTCTCCTTCTTTGAACCAAAGGGAGCTCCTTTCTCCCACCTATCTCAATGCAACTCCTCTCAACTCAAGTTATATTTCATTTTGTTGACATTAAATCATGGTTGACCTCGAAGTTATATTATATTTTAGCTATATTTTAGTGGAAATCATGGTTGACCTATATATATAGTAGCCCACAGGAGAATAATAATTGCGGGGTAGAGTAATTAGTCGACTCGTCAGGAATTTAAGTGCTTTGTCCAGGAGTTTCAGCACTAGAGGTTCTCAGGCTAAGATGAAGAGGAGGCTCTGTTGTTGCTTTCTCCTCAGCTTGAGGTTGTACAACAAAGTTTCATTCTCATTATTGAGGTTCAGGGTTTCTTATTGACCTCAAAACTCCAGAAAAAACTTCAAGTTCATTCCACAAATCATAATTATGAATTTTTGTTTACTTAATTTTCGGCCAAGGCATGGGCTTAAACAACACTAATTTGGGATGGGAGAAAGAAACCTAGAAAGGTAGCAACAAAGTTGATATGATTAGAAGAATTGATTTTTGGGATCGTTGAGAAGTACCAAAACTGTGTGATTCATGCAAAATATACAAATGAAAATGAAGGGAATGATATAACAATATATTTCTTGAAGGTAAGTGTTGTGTGATATTAGAATGACTCGAAATGCAATTTCTTTTTGTACTCTACAAATCTTGCATGGAATTTATTTGATAAGATAAAATCCAATGGGACAAATGAATATACACATGGAAACAAAAGAATGGAAGTATGAAAAATTATGCCAAGGTGTAATATCCCCAAGGACGAACCCTGTTGTAATAATGTTTATGAATTGTAAATCATGTTTTGTAGGCTGGTGAGCCAAGTGTATATAAGTTGGTGGGCTTATGTGTTTATTAGGCCGGAGAGCCTAAGTGTTAAAGGGCCATGAGCCTGATTTTGTATATGTAATTATGCAGATCATTAATATAATATATAAACATCGCTGCATGCAGATCAACCATGAAGAAAGAGTGATGGGGGACTAAGCTTCCACAAGGTGGGTAAAGGAAAGGGGGCTGAAAGGTTGGAAAGAGGGGATAAGCTTAGGGGCTTAAGTCCTTGGGAATAATAATTTATTATTATTCCAAAAGCTGTGTGACAAACATGTTTTTTGATCCTAAGTCCTGGGAGAGGCAATGCATGCAACTCCAACGTGTGCAAAAAGGGAATGCATACTTGATGGAGTGCATGCAGATTCATGGGTGACATGTGTCAGCCCAGGCGCATGCAATTTAACCCAAGAATTGAGCCGTGATGGGGGTTCGTCTTCCATTCGGTCGTCCACTGTCGAAACTGTGTGGCGGATGCGTCTGATCTCGGTATGCCTCACGCAGCTTTGAAACCTGAAGCCTGTGATGTTTTCTTGAGAAGCCGATACACCCTCTGTTTGAACCGTTGAGTCTGTGTTCGACCTTTGCGTGGATCCCTTGTCACGCACCCTGAAAACTAGTGGCAAACCCATGGATTGAGCCGTGTCACTTGTGTGTCCTGTGAGCCCAGCCTATCCGCTTTTGCAGAGTCGAGCCCGTACCTGAACTGTCTTTGGGTTGCTGCCTTCTATGTTTCATGGGTGGAATTGACCAGTTGATGTTGTTGTTATTGCGGGAATTGGGCTGAAATTGGAAGAAGAAGCAGGTTGTTAGGCCTATTTGCAACACTCTCTCTAGGTGAGAGAGGTGGTTGTGGTTGAATAAGTAGGTTGTCAGGCCTGTGAGTGACTCTCTCCAGGTGAGAGAGTGCGCGTAGGAAGTGAGAACTCCTGGAAGGGGTCCTGTAGCTGCCATAGAGCTCGGAGAATTCCGGTCTGGTCTGTTGCTGAAGCCCAAGGCAAGGAAGGTTTAGCAACCGAAGGACTGTCCGGGTGACAGTGAAGGTGTATACTCCTGGGGTGGGACATGCATGTGGGGAATGAGAGTTTGTGAGCAGTGGGCATAAGTGGCTCCTGGGAGAGAATCCATCCTCATAAACTGTGTGTCTTCCTATTGACCTTGCCTAGTCTAGGATTCCCTTGCCCAATGGAGCTTAGTCCCAGCCCGGGGGTGACCTACTATTGAGAGTGATGAGCAGTGCGGTCTAAGGCTGGGAGGTTTGTGGAAGGTTGGCACGCAGTTGGTGGTGTTACACCAATTTAAAAGATAAGTATTAATTTTGTACTTAATTTATATGTGATACATGTCTGTGTCTTGTAATGTTATCATGTATTCTGTTGCAAGTTTGAATTGCTGTTAATTATGTTTAAGTCTGTATGACAACAGTAAATCCATGTTAAAGATGTTAATTTGATTTAATGCACATTCCTTATAAGTATGTATGTTAATGTTTCGCATGGTAGCGTTTCCCGTCCTGGAGGTGGTTGAGGATGTTATAATATGGTATCAGAGCCCATGGTTTCAACGCTGAGCCTGGATGGGTCAGATAAAGGGTCTTTGGACCCAAGGTTTCGAGTGGAAATGGTGTTCAGATGGAACTGATTTCGAGCCTTAGAATGTTTCTGAGTGCCAAGGGGTTACTTGGCCATGTTACAAAGCTCAGGAGGAGTAGTGTAGAATAAAACCGCAGCTAGCGTGGTGTTTGACCAGAGAGAGAGAGAGAGAGAGAGCTCAACACTTGGGGTGTTGGAGCCATAGGATATGTTGGGAAAAAGTAGAGTCCTTTATGACTGTCAAATCCAGAGAAGGTGTAGGAAGGTTAACCTGGAAGCCTTTCAGAGTTTGGCAATCGAGAGAAGCGGGGTGCGCTGAGGCACAAACCTCCAAAACCCAAAACTCCGAAATCCCGAGGAGATCTACACCGTAGATCTGGGAAAAAGAGATCGACTGTTGGATCAAGCAAAAGAGAAGATTGTGATTTCGGGAGTTTGTCTGTCGGGAGAAGTAGGATTTGCTGACGCACAAAATCCCGAAGCCCGATTACAAAGTTCTGAAGAGATAAAGTAGTGGGTCATGCTGACGCCACTTGGATGGACATGGACACATGGGATGTCTGCCACATGCCAATGGGTCCTGAAAGAAAACATAGACACAGTGGGCCCAGATGGCATCGTCTGGGGTAACGTGGACCTTTTTAAGTGCACCACGTGTCACCACCGTGGAGATAGCAGAAAGCTCATGAAAGCCAAGGAACAACAAGGAGAATTCAACTTAAAGTTGATGAAGAGTCTGGAGAGAATAGAAAAGAAGTTGGACAAGGAGAGAGACCCGCGCAAAATAGGGAGTCACCAGACTTCTAAGGAAAGAAGATCAAGGAGTGTTGGTATACACCATCATCGCTCCCAAGATTGCTCCAAGAGGAGGGTGCACAATAGTTCAAGCTCATCTCCTACCAGAAAACATAGGAGATCGGGGGTGGATGAACCGAAGGGAAAAATGAACAAGATTAAGCCCCCTACGTTTGATGGTGAACACAAGAAGGAGGAAGATGCCGAGACATGGTTACTTGGCATGAGGACATATTTCCAACTGCAAAATTATTCCTCTCATGTAGAAGGAAGAATTGCAATGTATCAATTGAAGGGAAAATCATCCATGTGGGGGGATCATCTTTTGCAGGTGCAAAACATTAGAGAGAAAGATATCACTTTGAAAGAATTCAAGAGGTATTTCGAGAAGAAATACTTGACTAAAAGATATTATGACAGAAATATGAAAGAGTTCTTTGAACTCAAGCTAGGCAACATGACCATTGATGAATACGAGCGAAGATTTTTAGAGTTACTGAAGTATGTTCCGTTCATCAAAGATGAGACTGTCAATATTCAAAGGTATCTGAGTGGACTGCCACCTTCTATTGGGGACGAGATTCAGTATGATGACCCAAAAACTATGGAAGAAACGATAAGGAGGGCGAAATGCTTATATGAGCAACAAAGAGAGAAGCCTACTTTCCGGAAGGCTTGGGAAGACAAGAAGAAATTCAAGATGGATTAGAGGAAGAAGGGAACTAAGCCACCCTTTTTCAGGAATAGTCCTCAGGGACAACCATCTTTTAGAGAGCCCAGGAAGGCTGAAGTGGATGGGCAAATGCTAAGACTGCCACCTATGGAATGTTGGGGTTGTAAAGGTAACCATAGGTACAAAGATTGCCCCCACATAAATGACAAAGTGAGAGCTGTCCACAATGTATAGCAGGCTGAAACAGTGGAGGAAATGGGCAGCAGAATGCCAAGGATCTACGCAACCCTGGACAACAAGCAAGCTGAATATCGGTCGCACATGATTGAAGTGGAGGGTATGATTAACAACCAACCATTTACTATTTTAATTGATTTAGGGGCTAGCCATAGTTATATAGATCAAAGAGTGGTGTAAAGCTTGCAATTGTCGAGAAGCAAACATGAAAAGTCTTGGTTAGTGCAGTTAGCTATAGAAACCAAGAGGAAAGTCACTGAGTTAGTTAAGTCCTTTCTAGTGGACATGAATGGACTAAGCACAAAGGCTGAATTGAACATTCTGCCTTTAGGTTCCTATGATTGTCTAATTGGGATGGACTGGTTGGACCAACACCATGCCATCTTGGATTGTCATTGTAAGGCATTCACTTGCTTGGATGATGAGGGGAATCAGAGAACAATCCAAGGATTCCTAGAGCTATTGCTATTAGAGAAATCTCAACAATGCAGCTGAAGAAGTGCTACAGAAAAGGCTGTCAATTATTTGCAGCCCATGTGGAGGAAGCATCTAAGGATGAAGTCTCAAAGATTGGAGATCATGCGGTACTAAAGGAGTTTCAAGATGTATTTCAGGAGGTACCTGGACTACCTCCAAAAAGAGATATTGACTTCTCTATAAACTTGATGCCTAGAGCATCTCCAATATCGAAAGCTCCTTACAAAATGAGTACGCAAGAGCTGAAAGAACTGCAATTGCATCTTGAAGAGCTTTTGAAGAAGGGGTACATATGCCCAAGTGTGTCACCTTGGGGTGCCCTGGTCTTGTTCATGAAGAAGAAGGATGGGACATTGAGATTGTGTATTGATTTCAGGCAATTGAACAAAGTAACTGTAAAGAACAAATATCCTCTTCCGAGGAGTGATGACCTCTTCGATTAGTTGAAGGATGCAAAGATATTTTCGAAGATATATCTCAGGTTGGGATATTACCATGTAAGGATAAGGATGAAGACATCAGAAATACCGCCTTTAGAACAAGGTATGGTCATTACAAGTTCACAGTGGTGCCGTTTGGACTGTCGAACGCACCCGTTGTTTTTATGTGCTTGATGAATGGTGTATTCAGAGACTATCTAGACAAGTTTGTTAGAGTCTTCCTGGATTAAATTCTAGTGTATTCCAAGTCGGGGAAAGAGCATGAACAACATCTGAGGATGGTGTTGCAGGTGCAAATAGAGAACCAATTGTATGCCAAGTTGAGCAAGTGCTCGTTTTATCAAGAGCAGATCCATTACTTGGGGCATATTATTTCGAAGGATGAGATAGCAATAGATCCTAAGAAGGTTGAGGACATCAGAGAGTGGTCAGGACCAAAGAATGTGACATAAGTCAGATCCTTTATGGGTCTAGTTGGTTATTACAGAAGGTTTATCGTAGGGTTCTCGAGGATAGATCACCCTATCACTTCCTTGCAAAGGAAGGAGAAGAAATTTCAGTGGACAGAAGAATGTGAGAGAAGCTTCCAGAAATTGAAGCAACTGTTAACCAGTGCTCCAATCTTAAGGATTGCAAATCTGAATGAAGACTTTGTAGTGTGTATACATGCATGCAAAGAAGGACTGGGAGGAGTCCTCAGTCAGAATGGATTTGTAATCTGTTATGAATTCAGAAAGTTGAAAGAGCACGAAAGGAACTATGCAACTAATGATTTAGAGTTGGCAGCCATCATTCACGCTCTAAATAAATGGAGGCATTACCTCACGGGGAGGAGGTTCAAACTGAGAACAGACCATAACGGTATGAAGTATTTGTTTGATCAACCAACCTTGAATGCTAGACAAAGTAGGTGGTTGGAGTTTCTCTATGATACGATTTTGATATCAAGCATATCAAAGGGAAGGAGAATAAAGTGGTTGATGTACTCAGTAGGAGAGAACACGAATTACATGGTACAACCATTAGCATGTACTGAACTGATATAAAGGGCAGAATTTTGGAAGCTGCAAATGTAGATTTGTAGTATATGGAGCTGGTAGCAAAGCTACAATGAGGTGAGATGCCACAGAAAGTGGAAAATTATAAATTGGAAACCGATAGAACACTTCTGTACAAGAACATAATTTATATACCTAATGTCTAGGACTTGAAACTTATGATTTTGCATGAAATGCATAATGTGCCTTATGCAGGGCACCCTGGATATTAGAAGACTATGGTAGCAGTCAAGAGCCATTACTTTTGGCCAAGTATGAAGAAAGAGATTGCAGAATACATCGCCAGATGTATGGAATGCCAAAAGATTAAAACTGAGCATAGGCACCCAACCGGGTTGCTACAGCCTTTACCCATTCCTGAGTGGAAGTGGGAGGTAGTGACAATGGATTTCATCACAGGATTGCTCAGAACATGCAAGCAACATGATTTAATCATGGTGGTGGTGGACAAGCTTACGAAAGCTGCCCATTTTATTCTGTTAAAGACTACTCAGAAGGCAACAAATGTTGCTGACATCTTTATGAAAGAAGTGGCATGATTGCACGAAATTCCCAAGACAAATGTGTCTGACAGGGACCCAAAATTTACCTCCAAGTTCTGGAAGGGGTTGTTTAATGGGTTCATAACGAATCTGAACTTTAGCACAACCTATCACCCGGAGTTTGATGGGCAGACTGAGAGGGTGAACAGAGTAATAGAAGACATGCTAAGGATGTATGTGATGGACAAACCATCAAAATGGGAAGACTACCTACACTTGGTAGAATTTGCCTATAATAATGGGTATCAAGCATCGTTGAAGATGAGCCCATTTGAATCACTTTATGTTAGAAAGTGCAACACTCCAGTAAGCTAGGATAATCGAGCTAATAGGGTAGTAGTTGGGCCAGAGTTGCTCAAGGAAATGGAAGAACAAATGCTAAAAAATAAGAAGAATTTGAAAGCTGCCCAAGACAGGCAGAAAAGTTATGCGGATAAAAACAAAACCCACAGAGAGTTTAAAGTGGGCGATCATGTTTTCCTTAAAGTGAAAGCCAATAGAAGTTCCTTAAAGCTGGGAAATTGCTCCAAGTTGGCAGCCAGATTTTGTGGGCCATTTGAAATCCTAGAAAGGATTGGGCCAGTTGCATATATGTTTGCATTACCTGCATCCATGACTGTACATAATGTGTTTAATGTTTCATTTCTAAAGAAATATATACCTGATGCTAATCATGTAATTGATTGGAATGTGATTTAGGTGGAGCAAGACGATGTCCTACAACTGCATGGTGTGCGCATATTGGACCAAAAAAGCAAACAACTCTGGAATTGAGCCATAGGGCTTGTAAAGGTCTAGTGGACCTGGTACGGTCCCAAGGACACGACTTGGGAACATGAAGATGCTATGCGGGCAGAATATCCGCATCTTTTTGAAGATTTTGAAAATCTTGTTGATGTTGTGTAAACGTTGCACTGAGGACAATGCAAAAATAAGGGGAGGGGATTGTAATATCCCCAAGGACGAACCCTGTTGTAATCATGTTTATGAATTGTAAATCATGTTTTGTAGGCTGGTGAGCCAAGTGTATATAAGCTGGCGGGATTATGTGTTTATTAGGCCGGAGAGCCTAAGTGTTAAAGGGCCAGGAGCCTGATTTTGTATGTGTAATTATGCAGATCATTAATATAATATATAAAAATCGCCGAGTGTAGACCGACCACGAAGAAAGAATGATGGGGGACTAAGATTCCACAAGGTGGGTAAGGGAAAGAGGGATGAAAGGTTGGAAAGAGGGGCTAATGTTAGGGGCTTAAGTCCTTGGGAATAATAATTTATTATTATTCCAAAAGCTGTGTGACAAAGATGTTTTTTATCCTAAGTCCCGGGAGAGGCAACGCATGCAACTCCAACGTGTGAAAAAAGGGAATGCATACTTGATGGAGTGCATGCATCTTCATGGGCGACATGTGTCAACCCAGGCGCATGCAATTTAACCCAAGAATTGAGACATGATGGGGGTTCGTCCTCCATTCGACTGTCCGCTGTCGGAACTGTGTGGCGGATGTGTCTGATCTCGGTATGCCTCACGCAACTCTAAAACCCGAAGCCTGGGATGTTTTCTTGAGAAGCCGATACACCCTCTGTCTGAACCGTTGAGTCTGTGTTCTACCTCTGCGTGGATCCCTTGTCATGCACCCTGAAAACTAGTGGAAAACCCGTGGATTGAGCTGTGTCACCTGTGTGTCCTATGAGCCCAGCCTATCTGCTTTTGCAGAGTTGAGCCCGTACCTGAATTGTCTTTGGGTTGCTGCCTTTTGTGTTTCATGAGTGGAATTGACCAGTTGTTGTTGCTATTATTCTCACCTTGCGAGAATTGGGCTGAAACTGGTTGAAGAAGCAGGTTGTCAGGCTTGTGTGCAACACTCTTTCCAGGTGAGAGAGGTGGTTGTGGTTGAAGAAGCAAGTTGTCAGGCCTATGAGCGACTCTCTCCATGTGAGAGAGTGCGCGAAGGAAGTGAGAACTCCTCGAAGGGGTCCTGTAGCTGCCACAGAGCTTGGAGAATTCCGGTCCGGTCTGTTGCTGAAGCCCAAGGCAAGGGAGGTTTACCAACCAAAGGATTGTCCAGGTGACATTGAAGGTGTATAATCCTGGGGTGGGACAAACATGTGGGGAATGAGAGTCTGTGAGCAGTGGGCATAAGTGGCTCCTGAGAGAGAATCCATCCTCATAAATTGCGTGTCTTCCCGTTGACCTTGCCTAGTCTAGGATTCCCTTACCCAGTGGAGCTTAGTCCCAGCTCGGGGGTGACCTACTGCTGAGAGTGATGAGCAACACGATCTAAGGCTGGGAGGTTCGTGGAAGGAGAGAGAGAGAGAGAGAGAGATTATATCCTTACCCTAGCATTATACTTTCCTTTCTATATAATGCATGTTATTTACGTCATATCGGTGTTACAACTAGATAGATGCCAAATCTATTATTTGTCAATCTTAGCATTATACAGGAACCCATGTTATATGAAACATTTTATGTAGTGTTATTATACATATTATCACACTTGTTTTTGGTAGGAAAAATTCAATTCATAGCAAACCACTACATAGTTGAGTTTGTGCTTGATGGCAACTTTTTTATGCTACATAGGCCCTACTTAAAATATCTCCATTATTGCCTCTTACATTTGTGCAATGGCTTCTACCACACCAATGACATATCAAATTTTGGTGAGCACCATCAACACTTGCACCATATAAAGCAACCCTTGCCCAGTAGGTTGAGGGGAAGGGAGGCTTGCAACACAACTGAAGACCATAAGAAATATGAGAGAGTATTCTATTCTCCTGCCCACATAGAGAAGGATGCACGATTGAAATTGAAAATAATGAATCATTTCCTAGTGAAGAAATATTATCCGCTCAAGCGTTGAGCCGCCCTATTTGTTGGAGAGTTTGACCTTGAATTACAAGAAAAATGTTGAAAATAAAATGCTGAAATGGGATAAACTGTTGATTAAGGTTGGTTGTCATTGATGTCAACCCTTGAAGAAAGACCCATAGCACAAAGGTTTGGGTAATGGACCCAATAGTGTTTGATGTAAATATGACTCATTATTGTTTTGTCATGGTTGATAAGAAGTAAATAT
>SNQJ01S0119813.1:0-21975 GCA_010110895.2 Picea sitchensis
TTTCTCAGGAGCCTAAAAGTTCCAGACTCGGATCAAAGCTTGGAGACAGTCATTTTTGGGTAATTTGATCCCACGAATTCAGTGGTGTTGTTTTTTTTTTTATCTTAGCAAATCTTTTGTAGCTTAACTCCAAAATGAAGTATACTTATGTATTTTTCCAAATTCTTTTACTGAGTTAATAAAAAGCCCTACCCATTTGAGAGAAGGACCCAGAGATGTAGTCCACCAGGGAAAAACTCCGTTATCAAGTTTTTATTTTCAGATATGATGCATATGTCTCTTCATTATTGAGTTATTCCTTCTTTATGGTGCACTTCAATTTATATTCATTTAATACAATTCTTTAATAAGTCACATCGATGAAAAGATCCTAGATCATGTTGGTATCAGAGCAGTCATATTTGACTTGAATTGTTGAGTGTGAATACTTACTAGGGCCAAGAATAAGTAGGGTGAAGGAACTCTTACGACTTGCAATCTCGAATTTGGTCGTGCATCTGTTACACCTCAAAATTACTCACTTCAATAGTGTCGCAAGTATCGTCATTACAAGTGTTGTAAGTGTCGCATCTTGTCTGCAAGTGTCGCATCTTGACCACAAGTGTTGCAAGTGTCACAAACATCATACTACCATATTTCCTATTTCATGCCTCTAAAGACATCATAAAGACACTTAAGACACCTCAAAGACTAGTTTTGAAGAAGAGAAATCAATTGACAGGGAGTACAAGCCTTTTGCTACTGAAAGAACCACTCAAAAATGGATTTTGGAGAGGAGCGCTCCCCTACCCACTGTCAGGGAGTGATAGTGCTCCCTAGGCCTCTTTGGGGGAGTGTTTGAGCACCTTGTGCACCCTTTTGGGGGAGTTCTACCCTTTCTGAGCAAATGTTTGGTTTGTTGGAGGAAATCAGGGGACAATCCTCTCAATATCTGAAGGTAGTTGGATTCAAATAGAAGCTCAAGGCATGATCTTAGGGAAGATCCTCAATTGAAGGAGAAGAATCCTTAACTTATCCCAAATATATCTCAAGTGGTTGGGCCTCTCCAAGGTTATATAAGGAGGCCTTCTCATGGTGAAAGGTACATGAAAAATATTGGAGGTATGAAACCTATGATCTCATAGGCAACATACAGAGACAATAGAGACTAGAGATTGATACCAAACTTACAATCATGTAAGTGGTATGAACAGAAGAAATTGGAGATGTGACACTTATGATCTCATGAGTGATATGTCATCAAAGAAATCAGTGTATATTACTTGAGCAAAGGGGTTGGACAAGGAGAACTAGAAGAAGTTGTTGCGCCCTCATAAAAGGATTGTAAGTACTTTTACTTGTTCTCATCAATATATCAATGCTTGGCCTATTTCTTTCAAACTTATGTGTGTTCCACATGATTTTGTCTTCAGTAGATAGATATATATTTGAGATAATCTCAGTAGAATAGGAAGTCCATTGTATCTTTGTTTGTTCTACAGGACCTATCAGGGAGCTCAGGATCGAAGCTCCACCTGGACTTTACAGGGACAAACGTCGTTAATAAGGTACATATCTTTCTTCTTCTCCTTCGTATATTATCTTGATTAGACCTAAAAGGATGTTAGTTTCCATGTTAAGAACTTTTCTGTCTTGGCCCTAGGAGTCTAGAGACCAAGAGGGAATCCACTTGTCTGCAGGGGGATTCACCTGTAACATAAATTGGCGACTCCACTGGGGAGGAGCTCTGATTTTTGTTTCCTTTCCTAGATCTTGTTTTGGCCCTTTTTCAACTCATTTGACCTTCTCCATACTATATTTGATTCTTATATCTTATTGTTTGGCTCTTGATTTCATCAAAATCAAGTTGGTTGACTGAATTTCCTTAATTTTTTGAATTTCCGGGATTTTTTCTAAGTTTTGAGAGCAAAGCTTTCCCCCTCTATGGTTGTCAGAGCGCCAACACTCCATATTATCCTTAAATAGAATGTTGGAATACTCTGGTGCCCCTTACACCAGAGCGCTACCCCCTTTCTGTGATCAATTCTTCAGATTTTTCATCTTTTGAAGTTGTTTCTTCATTTTGGCTTTGACTCAAGAGTCCTTGCATCCTCAGTACATCTTTGTCATTGGCCTTCAACACCTTCTTTCTAAGAATTCATCCTCTTTTGTTTGGATTTTTTTACATTTGTCCTTGCTTTGCAATAACTCTTTGTCCTTGACGATTTGGAGTCAATTTCTAGTTTTCTTCTCGTTTATCTAAGTGAGTGAAAACTTTGTAAGGAGTTTCAAAGGTATTTTGTACTTTTCTTTATGATCTTTGAGTCATCTTGTCCAAGCTCTTTTTCCTTCCTTTTGATTTTTTGGTTTTTTGTTTCTTGTTTGATCACAACAAGGGTGTTTTTTTTTGTTTATGTGAAGTTTGCTTCTAGATTGCTTAAGTCTCACAACTATTGAAGTCCGATTAGCATAGGAATATTTACATCTACTGGTTATCAGACACATATAAACATTTTAGCATTGTATTGGATTCCTTATTGAGGACTATTGCATGAGGTCATTGCATCTTAGTGTTTGAAACTGAAAGGAAAATCATTCTCCTTCCCTTAACTAGACATTCATTGAGAGAAAAGACTGCTTATCATTTCTTATGCATGTTTTGGGAACTAAGTCACAATATCATCAGTTTTCACTCTCATACACCTCTGAGTAAACAATAGCCACTAAAATCAATGCTTAACTAAAATTTATCAGACTTTTTACATCTTTGTTAGCAAACCTACATTAGTTTAAGGTGTAGGGCTTTGGAATAGGTTGAAAGGATAACTTTCCAAATATATCAAACAAACTTAGCATCTTGCGATAGGGAGAGAAAATCCAATTGTCGTATAGGATTTCTGGGATCCCCCTCTCACACAGGGGTTACGCACGAGGTCGCGTTCGGGAGAGCTACGGAGATTATCCCACTATGGTTTGACTGTTCGTTGAAGTCAGATCGTATATTGTGGGTCACTTGAGGGTATACCCACGATTATGTGTGGGAACCTCTCGAATTGATTTTGGACTTGTTATCCTACCCATACGTTCCAACTGGACTTTCGACTATACCCGCCCAGGGGATGAATACGAGTTGGTGACCTTAGTAGCCATAATATTTAGGGTCTTACATGAGGTGACAGTGAGGGGAAGCCTCACTGTACCTGGAACAGACGTTGGTCAAACTCACTCGGGCTCCTTGGAGGGTAAATCCACAATTACTATTTGGAAGCTTGCACCAAGGCATAAGTTCGTTAAGCAGGTCGCCAACATAGCTGATCCACCCGCTCTATCCCCGCTCCTTCCTATTTTGATCTCGTGGCATTGGATTTCATCACCAACTAGTGGTTTCATAGTGGGAAGTTTTGTTTGATTGTTTTCTTCTCATATTCGTAGCGTGTGTTGTTTGTGTTTCTTAGTTGACCTTAGGTCGAGTCAATGTTAATGGCATCAAATCCTGAGAGTACCAATTCAGGAACCCCTTATCTCGGGGAACCTTACACCTTTCCTTCTTTTGGAAACTTTGGTTCTCCATACATTGCCACACTGATTCTTTCGAGACTCACCATCGGATTACCGGTTTGGTTGTTTCCCACTCTAGTGATCTTGAATCCTCCTAGTTCTTCAACTACACCTAATACTTTAGATGTCAGTACACCACCCACACATCAACCTCATGTCGACTTTTCGTCTTCTTCACCAATTAAGTCTCCTTCCCTTTCTCCTTCTTCATCTAGTGAAAGCTCTAAAGAAACTAGCCATGTTGATTAGAAGAAAAAGAAACAAAAAGAGAAGAAGAAGAAGAAGAACCCACAAAGGACCAAGGCTCCAAAAACATCAAATGTTGGATCCAAGCAACCAACTACTATTAATAGTATTGGGAGTGTTGACGAGGTCAACAAGATTAAAATAAAGAATCTAAAACAAAAATTCCCTTGCAGACTTTGTAAGGGTGACCACTTTCTAAGGGATTGCCCTGGTATTCCCAAGGTATTAGAAATATGTTCCTCCACGTCATCAGCCTCTGCTAGACATATTGGTGATGTCCCGTCAACTAGTGACGTTCAAGTTGGTAAGAAGAAGACAATTGTCCAATTCCCTTGTATGTTATGCAAAGGTGATCATTATTCTCACCTTTTTCCTCGCATGGACGGGGCTTCTTCTCTTTTAGAAAAGCTTCAAATTCTAGTTGGTTATCATAGGCTTTCCCCCAACCCATCATTAGTTGATGAAATGGTCAATCTGGTTCCATCTCCGGTTGATCAGGTGGTCGATCTAGTTTCATCCTCAGTTGAACCACTCACCAAAGTATATTATCCAACTCCTTCATCAATCAGCCCCTCTTTTCATCTGGAAAGTGAAACCCAAGTGATTGATCCAATTTCTTCCTCGGTCAGTCCCACCCTTCATCTGAAGAGTGTTAAAGTGGTCGATCTGGTTTTGTCATCGATTGATCCCACTCATTCATTGAGGAGTGCCAAAGTGGTCGATCTGGTTCTTCCACCGATCGATCCCACTCATCCAAAGAGTGCCAAAGTGACTGATCTAGTCCCTTCCTCGATCATTCCCACCCTTCATCTGAAGAGTGTCAGCATGGTCGATCCTACTCTCCCTCTAGAGAGTAAACCCGATATTGCCCACGTTTTTCTCATTGATACAGGATCTACCGTGTTGGGGGGCATTCCTCCTTCTCTCGTGAAACCCCCTCCAAGTAATGAGGCCATCCTTTTTGATTGGGGTGAACTAACTGGACCTCATCTTCCCTCTTTATTCCTTTCCAGATTACAGTATAGGTTTGTGGTTGGGATGTTCCTCAAACATTGATATATGAAGGTGCGTCCGTTAGTATTTTTTCCTCTATTGCTTGGCATGCTTTGGGTTGTCCTCAGCTTGCGTCGATTACACAGAATCTGTTAACTTTTAACAAAAGAACTAGTCAACCTTTAGGGACCCTTCCTCAGTTTCCCATAACTTTGGGAGGGAAAATTTTCTTTATTGATGTCATGGTAGTCCGAGACCCCTTGTATTTCTCTTTAATCCTTGGGCGAGATTATGTCTATGTCATGAAAGCTATTGTGTCCACTCTTTTTTCGTGTGATATCTTTCTCGCACGATGGAAGAATGGTGACTATTAATCAACTTTCCTTCATCGATCCTGACTAGATTACCTCCTTGAATGGGTCATATATGAAAACAATATCGCCCCTGCCGCATGTCAATTATGTGGTGTTAACTCCCATGACTTCAACTTCCGATGATTTGGATCTCGTACTTGACCTATTGATCTCTTCGATAGGGCTATTGGAGCCTGATCTCCTTACCCCTATCGTGGCCCTCAACATGTGTTCCTCCCGCAGTGATTTTCTTCCATCTAGTGAAGATCTCTTGGAATCCATGACTGAGTTTTGTCCCTTGACATGGTATCCTTCTAGAGCATTTTTCTCTTGGAAGCCATGATCAAGGAAAGTCTACGAGCATAGTTTCTCTTCTCTGTAGCAATCTTGTTAAAAAATGAAACAGAGGTCACGATAAAATTTTCTCTTCTCTGTAGAAAGCTCGTTAAAAAATGAAACAGAGGTCATGAGCATAGTTTTTCCTCTCTGTGGCAAGATCGTTAAAAAATGAAACAAAGGCCTTCATCACAGTT
This sequence comes from Picea sitchensis, assembly GCA_010110895.2. NCBI lineage: Eukaryota > Viridiplantae > Streptophyta > Pinopsida > Pinales > Pinaceae > Picea > Picea sitchensis. Next base: position 5,663 of record SNQJ01S0119813.1, read on the forward strand.
TTTCCTCTCTGTAGCAAGCTCATTAAAAAATAAAACAACAATCTGGGGATTGAACCCGAAGCCCTAAGCATAGTTCTTTTCCTCTGTCAAGCTCGTTAAAAAATGAAACAGTCACCTCTCTTGAACCTTCTTTTCATCCACTCTTATCCTTTTTCTCCATCTAGTAGAGAAATTGGTAACAACCTCAAAGTCGGTGAATGAATTTAAGCTTGGAGGGCATGTCTCCAGCCTTTGATGATCATTCTGGAGTTAAGCCACTAGCTTTCATGCTGGGGACATAGTACTGAGCTTAGTCTTTGTTCTTTCTCATGCTCGAAAATACATGAGAATGAAACCAGGTAAACTTTTATCTCTTTTTCAGACTCGCATGAATATAAGAAAAAGGAACCCCTTGGAGTCATCTTTAAGCTCTTTTAAGACTCTCTAAACATGAAAAGATTGATGAGTGACCTTGCTTCCTTTCCCACTCGTTAAAAGGTTTGAAAGGGCATCTTTTGAGTGATAATTTATCTCTTTTTCGGCCTCGCAAGACTAACATTATGAAAAAGGACAACATTGGAGTCATATTTACATTGTTTTTAGACTCTCTAAATATGAAAACCACCGAGTTTACCTTCTCTGGACTCGTTAAACATTCATACATTGAAGGGCTCATATGAGACCGAACCCTTACTTCTTCGAGTTCATTAAAATAAAGAAGAGGGACTTACGGAAGGTGAGTTACATCGAGCATGTGTTACCCTCCTCGAGCTCATTAAATTAAAAAGAGGCACTCATCTATCTGGATGGGGGAAAAATTAAGAGAAGCAAGCCAAGAAGTTTTTGAAGAACACTACTAGCAACTCTTATGGTCACCCTTGAACATGGCACTTTGTCTTTGCACGCATTTTAATCCATTGAACCTATGCACTGAGCCAATCCTCTGAGTTTCTTTTACTCCTTTGGGTCACCTGACGAAATGCACAGTATCCACTGCATTATCATGTTTTGGTCCATGTCATGTTTTTGTTGTTGTGCCTCAATTTTCAAGAGACGTATCTGCCTCGAGAGTCAGCCATCACAAATATATTGTTTCAATACATGTGTCATTCCATGTTCATTTGATCTACCAATTACATCTCTATATCAGTTTCATGTAATTGATGGGGGATACATCAAGGCCCTCCCTCGACGAGTATGTTCCTATCGACTTCAACACATTATCCAGGAACTAGACTTAGAAACTAGTTAGTACCTTGGGACCTGCATGCCTCAATGGCAGGCCTCCTTGCGTCCAACAGTGGGTTTACATCATTGACCCTTGATCAGATGATTCCATGGATGTTTGACTTCAACTCATCTATTCACATTCGCTAGAATACACTAGGGTACCTTGGGAATCATTGACATCAATGGTGATTTCCCTTGTGCTTGTTAATGGTTACATCATTGACCGGTAATCAAGTGGTTTATTCCATGTTCGACATCAGGACATCTATTCACATGGTTATATTCGTACTAAATCGGGATCAGTAAGAAGAACCTGGGTTGAGTTTTCACTCTTATGTATACTTTTCCCAGGTTGCGAAGGTTTTATTTTGAACTATGACACATATATTGTTACATAGATCCACTTTGTATTGGTCGTGGCTATGTCTTGTCATCTCTTAGATCCACTGTGTATTCTTCATGGCTATGATCAGTTCAGGTCATGGGAGTATAGATCTACATTGTATCTTCAGTGGCGATACATTTTTTCAATATAATTATGGATCCGCAGTGTATTTTATGGTGGCCATACCTAAAAATCCTTTATCAATCAAGCATAGGTATGCTTGCCTTGGGTTTGAAACATGTCATAATATTTGTTTGATGGTTTTGTGCATATTTTTCTAGCCTCTCTGTGTCCATACCCTTTCTCGATAAAGTCTACAAAGTACTTCATTCATCATCATCTTCTAACTTCATACTTTGGGGGGGAATCTATTACACCTCAAAATTACTCACTTCAATAGTGTCGCGAGTGTCGTCATTACAAGTGTTGTAAGTTTTGCATCTTGTCTGCAAGTGTTGCATCTTGACCACAAGTGTTGCAAATTTCACAAACATCATACTTCCATATTTCCTATGTCGTGCCTCTAATGACATCATAAAGACACTTAAGACACCTCAAAGACTAGTTTTGAAGAAGAGAAATCAGTTGACAGAGAGTACAAGCCTTTTGCCACTAAAAGAACCACTCAAAAATGGATTTTGGAGAGGAGCACTCCCCTACCCACTGTCATGGAGTGCTAGCACTCCCTAGGCCTCTTTGGGGGAGTGTTTGAGTGCCCTGTGCACCCTTTTGGGGGAGCACTACCCTTTCTGAGCGAATTTTTGGTTTGTTGGAGAAAATCAGGGGACAATCCCCTCAATATCTTAAGGTAGTTGGATTCAAATAGAAGGTCAAGGCATGATCTTAGGGAAGATACTCAACTGAAGGAGAAGAATACTCAACTTATCCCAAAGATATCTCAAGTGGTTGGGCCTCTCCAAGGTTATATAAGGAGGCCTTCTCATGGTGAAAGGTAAATGAAAAAGATTGTAGGTATGAAACCTATGATCTCATAGGCAACATACAGAGACAGTAGAGACTAGAGATTGATACCAAAATTATGATCCTGTAAGTGGTATGAACAGAAGAGATTGGAGATGTGACACTTATGATCTCATGAGTGAGATGTCATCAAAGCAATCAGTGTAGATTACTTGAGCAAAGGGGTTGGACAAGGAGAACTGGAAAAAGTTGTTGCACCCTCATCAAAGGATTGTAAGTACTTTTACTTGTTCTCATCAATATATCAATGCTTGGCCTGTTTCTTTCAAACTTATGCTTGTTCCACATGATTTTGTCTTCAATAGGTAGATCTATATTTGAGCTAATCTCAGTAGAATAGGAAGTCCAATGTATCTTAGTTTGTTCTACATGACCTATCAGGGAGCTCAGGATCGAAGATTAGCATGGACTTTGTAGGGACAAACGTCATTAATAAGGTACATATCTTTTTTCTTCTCCTTCGTATATTATCTTGATTGGACCTAAAAGAATGTCAGTTTCCATGTTAAGACCTTTTCTTTCTTGGCCTTAGGAGTCTAGAGACCAAGAGGGAATCCACTTGTCCATGGGGGGATTCACCTATAACAACATCCCAAAGGAAGAAAATGGTTGAAGAGGACAAGAGTGATGAACAAGAGAAAAACTTCCATATGTAATTTTATCGCATGTCATAAATGGTTGAGAAATCGTATGGAGACTACAAGAAGAGGGTGAAGAAGAAAGGGAAGAAAAAATAAGCACAAGTAGATGATAATGCTTCAGTGAATCAAGGGGCTGGAGGAGACCCTCCTAAGCCTCCATCTTCACCATCAATTTCTATCTCTTCTTCCTCTAATCATTCTCATCATTCTAGCCATAAAACGTTTTTTAAGAAACCATTGTTAAATCTTGATGTAAAATTTGCCTTACCTATGTTTAATCGAGATGTTAATCCTCGAAATCTAGATAATTGGATCCAACGGGTTGAATTATATTGTTGTGTTCAATAGATTGATGAAGAGGAAGTTAAAGTGCAATTGGCCTCTCTTCGGTTGGAAGGCACCGCTCTCGTATGGTGGGAGAGAAAACTTCAGGACAGAAGTAAGTGTGATAATATTCTTTCCTCATGGTCAGAATTTAAATCAGCGATAAGGAAGAAATTTTATCCATTGGGTTATTTACATAAAGCACTGATGGAATGGCAAACTTTAAGACAAAGTAAAGGTCAAACTGTACAAAGTTTCACGGAAGAATTTAGGAAGAAACCTCTTACATTAAACATTCCTCTGGATTCTTATGAAACTTTAATGAACTATATTGGAGCACTTCACAGTTATATTCAACATACTTTACTATTTTTTAACCCCACCAGTCTTGACGAAGTTTGTGTGCAAGCCACTCACCTTGAGAATAGGGGAAATCATGTTCAAGAATATACGACAAAGAAACCTTCCAATATCCCACATAGGAAGTTCAAGAAGTTTAAAAGGAAGGAAAAAAATACCTCCACTGTAAATAGGGAAGAAGGAAATCCATCTTGCACTCATTGCAAGAAGAATGGTCATGATGATGAATATTGTTGGAAACTACATCCAGAGAAGAGATCGAAACAGTTCGGTGGAAAGGGGAAGACAAACCCCATTGCTACAGCGCAACAAGATATTGGTTTTGATTCAAGAGACAAAGGAAATATCACAACAGTTGGAGTACAAGGTAAATATTCCCTTCATGCTAGTTCAAATTCCAATAATGAATCTCGTGATGATGAAAGAAAGAGGAATGAATTATTTCATATAAGAGTTGTATCTAAGCACACTAAGATAGATACATTATTTGATCCAGGTCTCCAAGTAAACTTAATATCTAAAGAACTTGTCAAAAATATTGGTCTTGAAACTAAACCACAACCAAAGCCTTATCCTCTTGGTTGAGTATGTGATAAAGAAAAACTTAATGTCACCAAGCAATGTAGGGTCAGATTTTCTATTGCTTCAAAGTTGATTGATGAAGTGGATTTGGATGTTGTATCATTTGATATATGTGGCATAGTGATAGGGAATCCTCATCTTTATGATAGGAAAGTAGTATTCTTTCGTCATGAGAACAAATATCACCTTACTAAAGGGGGAGTGAAATATATTGTTAGAGCACACAACATGAGGGTAAACACCACACGTGTTAGTGCAGGACAAATGAAGAGACTCGTAAACACTAATAAGAGATATGTACTCATGGTCATAAGGGAAAAGGATGTCGGAACATCCGACACCTTCCAAGGATGTGATCCTTCTCATAAGAAATAATTAATTAATATTGTCTCTAAGTATGATGGTGTTTTCCAGGAACCAGATGGATTACCTCCTAAGAGGGAAACCCAACATGAAATACATCTTCAACAGGATTCTCCTCTTCCTAATGTGGGCATGTATAGGATGCCATTTGTAGATATGACATAGGTCAAAAAGTTGGTACATGGCTTATTGGATCAAGGGTTCATTAGGCCCAACTCATCTCCTTGTGCTTCTCTGATCGTGATGGTTCCAAAGAAGGATGGCACATGGTGAGTGTGTGTCAATTACTGAGCCTTAAATAAAATCACGGTGAAAAATCAATACCCTCTTCCTCGTATAGATGATTTACTTGATCAATTAAAGAATGTTTTTTATTTCACTAAGTTGGATTTGCATAGTGGATACCATCATATTAGGGTTGCAAAACATGATGCATGGAAAATTTCCTTTAAAACCAAACAAGGAGCATTTGAGTGGTTAGTTATGTCATTTGGGCTTTGTAATTCTCCGACAACCTTAATGTGTGTGATGAATGATGTATTCATGCCATTCCTAAATGATTTTTTGATTGTATATTTAGACGACATTCTTATATTTAGTGGGACTTGGGATGAACATGTAAGGCATGTAAAGTAAGTATTGGATACTTTGCAAAGGGAAAAGTTGTATGTAAAATTTTCCAAATGTGAATTTGGTAAGACTACACTTGTGTACTTAGGTCATATTGTGGGAGGAGGACAATTGAGAATTGATCCTTCCAAGATTGATGTAATTGTAAATTGTCCTAAGCCCAAAAGTGTAACCAAAGTATGGAGCTTCTTAGGTGCAGTCCAGTACTAGAGGAGATTCATTTCAAACTTCTCTTTTATTGTAGCTCCTTTGCATGCCTTAACCAATGTGAAGAACACTTTTTAGTGGGGAGGAAAGAAACAAAAAGTTTTCGACACTTTGAAGGAAAAGATCAGTACTGCACCAATATTAGCACTATCTAATCTTCAACAGCCTTTCGAGATCGAGACAGATGCCAGCGGATACACCATGGGTACAATATTGATGCAATATCGTAAGCCTATATGTTACCACTCTGAAACTATTAACCAAGTTGTTGTTAACTATCCTACATATGATAAAGAGTTGTATGCATTAGTTCAAAGCATAAATAAATTGAAGCACTACTTGTTAGGGAAGGAAACAATCATACATACAGATCATCAACCCTACATTCATGAATGGTTATGTCACATTGTGTTGTCGATCAAATGTGATGTAACATTGTCACATTCATAAAGGATTTTGTCACATTTCGACATTCATTGAGGGTAATGACACATTGAATTTGATTGATTTTGGTTGGGCATTGTTTATTATGCTTTGTTATGGTGTTTGATTGTGGTTGTCCAGGGTTGGTTTTATAATATTATTAATAGTTATGTCACATTGCAGAGTTTATCAAAGGTGATGTTGTATTGTGACATTCCTAAAGGGTTTTGTGGCATTCCAACATTTTTCTCGGTTTATGTTGGACTGCGACATTTGAATATGGTTATGTCACATTGTGTAAGAGATTTAGAATAGGACTAACATGTGTGTGTGTGTGTGTGTGTGTGTGTGTCACATTGCGACATAACCCTATATGAACATCACAATGTGACGTAATCATTTAGGAATGATGTAATTCGACATAATACAATGAAGATGTACATTGCAATGTGACATTACAACATACAAGATGTTGTCTCATTGTTTGTTATGGTTGGGAATTTTTTATTTGATATAAGTTAGCCTTGAAAATGTTATGTCACATTGCAATGGTCATTGAGGGTTATGTCACCTTGTGACATTACTTTAGGGCTATGTTTGAGTGTGATGTTTATGAATTCTGTCCCTCATATTGGAATATGGTTGCCAAATTAAAGATCAACCATAGTTGACAATATTTAGGGCTATATCACCTTGTGAAATTCCTTTCAATTTAAAAATAATTAACAAAATTATAATTTAGATTAATTTATTTTTCCTTAACATATCATTTCAATAAACTTTTTAACTTAAGAATTCACCCAATCATCTTTTTTTTTAAATAGTGATTTTTTTAACTTCCAATGGATGTACGAATTCATTAAATATATTAACTTCTTTAGTCACCTCAACGTTGTTTGTTGAGACAACCTTTAATTTTAAAGGCTAAAAGGTTTTTATCGTAAATTTACAAACAAATTTATTTAGAAAAGTGTTGCATGGAAACGTAGTCCCTGTCGGGTCGGAATGGGATAAATGCATTGCTATGGTGGGACTGAGGGAGAGATAGAATCCTGAAGCAGTGGACATGTGGGAAGCATCTTGAAGTATAGGTGGTATCCATGTAGAAAATGACTCGTTCCAGTGTGTCAAACGCCATCCATAAGACATCGAGTTGGTAGATGACCCGAGGAGAATGTCACTGCGGAAGTAAGTCCAGCACCTTGAAGAACTCGAGTCCCAAATTCTCAAATTCACTAATCATAATATGATATTAATATGGGGTTAATATGCAGATTAATCTATTAGCATCGAAATGACAACCTAACGAGGATGTCAATCATACTGCGTTTTTTATAGATGTGATACTACTGTTTAATTTTTTTCTTGGGATGTGTATAGTTCAAATATGGGACTTAGAAAATTTCCTCCGTAATGACTTGAAGCAATAAAAAAGGATAGTAGTAGTTTTTTCTTCTTCTTTTTTTTCTTTAAATAAGGGTTCCTGGAAAAGAGGACTAGGAATCACACACATTAAACATTCAAATTTAATAAACACAATTTCCTAGCATCCAGCATAGTTGAAGAAAAAAATTTCTAAGCACATAAAAATAAAAGAAGATGATCGATATGCATAAAGAGAACTAATTTAGCATTCCGAAAATAGGCCCACAAGGCACCATCAAGATTGTTCCTGAAGTAGTTTTCTTTGAAATTTATGAAAAAATAATAATGTTTGTTACATATTTCTGGAAATTTAAATGCGTTTGTCATATAGACTGGGATTGGGGCTCCCATGAACCATAAAAGAAATAAGTACAAGAAATAGGACTATATAAAGAAGAAGTGGGTGGCAGTAGAGAGGAAGACCTGAAAAGAAGAAATTGGAAGTTATCAGTCTTTGGTTAGATATTTCTATTTAAAGAGGTGGAATAACTAGATTGATAAAGAAAGCAAGATGTGATCTATATAGACTTACTATGATGGTATCTATTTCTCCCTTTTCTATTTTCTTGTTGATGCCTTTTTATTGCTCTCGTCGATGACCACTTGAATCGTCCCAACCAGTTGTTTCCCTTCGTCGGTGATCTTGTCGATTCTCCTTTGGAGCCATTCTTCAATGTAGCTTCTCATGGGGGGCACATTGATTTCATCCCGGATATCTGTGTTGAAAATCTCATTTTCTAATTTCATTAGATTGATAGAAATAATATGCAGAGCCTGTTCAATTTCTTCATTGTGTGTCGAATAGTCCACTAGCCAGTTGTCCACGTCATCTTGACCATATTCAAGGATGTCGTAAAACTTTTCTAAAGACAACCCCTTTAAAATATCAACTTGCTCATCGAAGGCTTGCTTGGTTAAGGAAAAGGAGTTGAGGATTAAGTTTGGGTCTTGAACCTTGTCGGTACTTCCGGCTAAGTCTATTTCGGTCAGGTTTTTGAATAATTCTTCTTTGTCTCATATGGCTTGTTCACATGATTCGACAATGAGATGTACATTCTTAAGTTTCTCTTTCTTGCATGCTTTTAATTGTTTGATCCAGTTTGGGGAGGGGATATCTTCTTGTCTTCTTCTCAGATCTGAGATGTTGATGACATGGTTGCCAAAAGGGATCACTGTCTCTAGATAGAAATGTTCTTCATTTGTTAAATCCACTTGCAAATGTTCATGCAAAGTATGTGCCCTCATTCGAATGTGATCCGGGATCTTTTCGTTGGGTGACTTATTAAAGAACTGTATTAAATGAGCATAAACAAAAGTACACCATAAAGAAGGAAAAGTTGAAAAGGAAAGAGACATAAGAATGCAATATGAACATAAAGAACTTCATAACAGAGTTTGTCCCTGGTGGACTACGTCTCTGGGTCCTGCTCTCAAATGGGTAGGTCTTCTTATTAACTCCACAAAAGAATTGGGAAAAATACATAAGTATACCTCATTCTGGAGCTAAGCCACAGAATATTTTCTCATATCTAAAAACTAACACCACCACTGCATTCATGGTGTTTTTTTACCTAAAAATGACTGTCTCCACACCTCGATCCAAGTCAGACACGTTTTGGCCCAAGAGGCACCCTTGCCTCGGTTTGCATGCCACTGATCCTACAATAAATGCTAAAAATCTTGAAAAGCGTGTCAAAATCCATACCATTCCGTACAAGTCCATACGATTTCATATGGGCGTGCTCAGCCTTACCTCTCATGTTCTCTTGTTGTCCCGAACTCTAAACCGGAGGTCTCCTTATATAATATTTTGTGGGTGGTTAGGCATAAATGAATCCATTGGTGCATTGGTTACAGAGGCTAAGTTTAGGCGTAGGTTGTTGGGGAGGTTCTGGGGTCAAATCTCATGGACTTCCCCTTTTATCATATTGTTGGCATGCTCCACTAAGTCTGGCGGTGGTTTTGGCGGGTGGTTAAATGGCAGAATGTTTTAAATATAGTGGAATTTGCTATATTTGGTGGACAGTTGGGATAAGCCCCTAGGCTAGTGGAAGGTTGTGTTCATATGGAGAAATACATGTAATCAGGGGTTGGGATGAAGGCCTAGCCCCTTTTCTTTTGTGCCTAGTTCAAACTTTAGACTTAAATAATATTTGAACCATATTACAAATAAGGTCTATGGTATGGTGTAGTGGTAGCACAGATTTGTGGGGCCTTTGGGATAATGAGAGGTCATGATTTAGACTCTTGGGGGGTCCTAAAATGTTTACACATCAACCATTGGATGGGTGCCATGTGGAAGCTCATGACTGGCCCACTTGGCACCATAAAATTTGTCCAAAAAACTGCCACTTGTCACAATCTGATTTGCACATGAAACTGACATGTGTCATCACCTAACTTGCCCACGTGTCTGCCATCCTTGCCGAGTCATCCCATGCCAACTCATTTGTAAGGACATGCCATGTGTCACCCTTGTAGTGGTGCCATGTGTCACCCTGACTTTTTGACTTTTGACCAAGTTTGACTAACTTTGACCGCTTATATCTTTTGATCTGTAACTTTGTTGGACGAGTCATTTGCGTCATTCGAAATCTTTCAACGCGCTCTTTGAGATCATGTCATTTTCACTAAGTTTTTGGAACTTTGAATTTTTTTCCCTTTTGTTGTATGTTGAAGCCATTCTGAGCGTTTTGATTTTCATTTGTGCGTTCTGAGTTGTTCTTAGCCTTCTCTGGATCCTTTTTGGATCATTCCCTCCCACTGAGAGCTGTTTGGACCACCAAAAGATTTCATTAATCAATTGGTAAGTGAGGGAAGAGTCCCCTCACTTTATCCTTTTCAATCCACTTTGCCTTGCTTGGATGTGTGCCCTTTAAGCCTACTCGAAGATAATCAACATCATCCCTATGTGAAGTCCTCGTCCTTCTGTCCAGAATAATATCTTCTTGTAACTCATCCAATTACTCAGGTGAAAAGTCATCAACTGAAGGTATTGAAACTTCCTCATCCTGATCCATGATCATGGGAGGCTAAAAAAGTTTTAAGTTCTCTACGTTCACAACTGAATAAATCTACATATACAGTGGAAGATCTAAATGAAAAGCATTAGTGTCACTTTTCTCGAAGATAGTGAAGGGTCCATATCAGATGGGCTTGAGTTTCTTTCCTTCACCCTTCAATCATTCATTACTGATGTGAAGCCATACCTGGTCTCCAACCTGGAATTGATGATCAACCCTGTGCTTGTCATGTTGAGATTTATATTGTGCTTGACTCTTCTCCAACTGTTCCCTGAGTGTCTAGTGTAACTGTTGAATCCTCTGGATGAACTTACAGGCTCTGTACTCTGTTCATTCTTCATTCACATTGGCATCTCTCCCATATATCAAGTCCAAAGGAACCTTTGGTAGGTACCCAAAACATGTCTCAAAACGTGAAATCTAAGTGGATGAATGTAAAGCTCGGTTATAAGCATGTTGTGCATAGGGCATATGTTCATCCCATAACTTAGGATGCTTGTTGCAGTAACCTCGAAGCAAAAGTACCATTGTTTTGTTTACCACCTATGTTTGTCTATCAGTCTGTGGATGAAAAGAAATGCTCCTCTTCAATTTGGTGTCCATCATTCTCCACAAGTGAGTCCAAAAATCCCCAAGGAATCGAGTATCTTGATGTGAGACAATGGATGTGGGTACCCCAAAGTGAACCCAAACATGTTGAAAAAAGAGATTAGCAGTTTGGTCAGTAGTGATCTACTTTTTACATGGCATCAAGATACACATCTTGTTTAACCTATCCACTATGACATACAAATAATCATGACCCCCTTTGGTCATTGGTAAACCCCCTACAAAATCCATGGAGACGGTTTCCCATGGATGGAATGGAACAGGAAGTGGTGAGTATAGCCCCAATTTTCTATTAGTGGGCTTACAAGTAGAACACATCACACATCCTTTTACATATTTAGTTACAATGGCTTTCATTTGAGGCCAGTAACAAAACCTTTGCAAATAAGCCACAGTTTTTCCTACCCCAAAATTTTCAGGCACAAGAGAAGTGTGAGCTTCTCATATCACATGGAATCGTTCACTTGTAGGAATACATAGCTTCCCAAGATGATAGAGTAATTTTCCCTGCAGAAAATAGTTCTCTACCTGTGCACCATGGGTTAGCTTCTCATATACTTCTTTAAAATCTTCATCGATGGCATATTGTTCTACATAGATATCATCAGATAAAGAACTATTCTTGAAAATAATAGAAGCAACAATAGAAGTTCTAGAAAACAATACTGCACCCATGGCATATTTGTTGGCATCTGTCTCGATCTCGAATGGTTGTTGAAGATTCGAGAGTGCTAATACTGGTGCAGTACTGATCTTCTCCTTCAAAATGTTGAAATATTTTTGTTGCTTTCCTTCCCATTGAAAAGTGTTCTTCACACTGGTTAAGGCATGCAAAGGAGCTATGATAAAGGAGAAGTTGGGAATGAATCTCCTCCAATACTGGACTGCACCCAAGAAGCTTCGGACTTCAGTCACAATTTTTGGCTCAAACCAATTTATAATTACTTCAATTTTGGAAGGATCAATCTACAATTGTCCTCCTCCCACAATATGACTAAGTACATAAGTGCAGTCTTACCAAATTCACATTTCGATATTTTCACATACATCTTTTCCTTTTGCAAAGTATCCAATACATTTTTTTACATGCCTTACATGTTCATCCCAAGTCCTGCTAAAAACAAGAATTTCATCTAAATATACAATCACAAATTCATCCAGGAAAGGCCTGAATACATCATTCATCACACGCATGAAAGTTGTCGGATCATTACAAAGCCGAAATGGAATAACTAACCACTCAAACAATCCTTGTTTTGTTTTAAAGGAAATCTTCCATGCATCCTGTTCTGCAACTTTGATTTGATGATATCCACTGCACAAATCCAACTTAGTGAAATAAACAACATTCTTCAACTGATCAAGTAAATCATCTATACGAGGAAGAGGGTATCGATTTTTCACCATGATTTTATTTAAGTCCCGGTAATAGACACACATTCTCCATGTGCCATATTTCTTTGGAACCATCATGATCGGAGAACCACAAGGAGATGAACTGGGCCTAATGACCTCTTGATCCAATAATCCTTGTACCTGCTTCTTGATCTCTGTCATCTCCACAACTGACATCTTGTACATGCCCACATTAGGAAGAGGAGAATCCTGCTGAAGATGTGTCTCATGTTGGATTTCCCTCTTAGGAGGTAATCCATATGGTTCTTGAAAAATATGATCATACTTAGAAACAATATCAATTAATTATTTTTTATGAGACAAATCACATCCTTTGAAAGCGTCGGATGTCTCGACATCTTTCTCTTTGACGACCATGAGTACATATCTCTTATTAGTGGTTATGAGTCTCTTCATTTGCCCTGCACTAACAAGTGTTGTATTTACCCTCATGATGTGAGCTCTAACAATATATTCGACTCCCCCCTCAGTAAGGTGGTATTTTTTCTCATGATGAAAGAAGATTGTTTTTCTATCATAAAGATACGAACTTCCCAACACTATGCCACATATATCAAGTGGTACAACATCCAAATCCACTTCATCAATCAACTTTGAAGCAATATAAAATATGACCCTACATTGTTTGGTGACATTAAGGTTTTCTTTGTCACATACCCAACCAAGAGGATAAGGCTTTGGATGTGGTTTCATTACAAGACCCATCTTCTTGACAAGTGCTTCAGATATTAAGTTTACTTAGGAACCCGGATCAAATAATGTATCTATCTTAGTATGTTTAGATACAACTTGTATATGAAATAACTCATTCCTCTTTCATTCATCAATATGATATTCATAATTGGAAATTGAACTAGAATGAATAGAATCTTTATCTTGTACTCCAACCGTTGTGATCTTTCCTTCATCTCCTGATTAGAAACCAAGATCTTGATGCACTGTAGCAATAGTCTTTGTCTTCCCCTTTCCACCGAACTGTTTCAGTTTTTTTTCTGGATGTAGTTTCCAACAATGTTATTCATCGTGACCACTCCTCTTGCAATGAGTGCAAGATGGTTTTCCTCCTTCTCTCGTCATTGTAGCGGTCTTCTTGTCCTTCCTTTTAAATTTCTTGAAAGACTTTTGTGGGAATTTGGAAGGTTTCTTCGTGGGATCTTCTTGAACATGTTTCCCCCTGTTCTCAAGGTGAGTGGCTTGCACACAAACTTTGTCAAGACTAGTGGGGTTAAACAAGAGCAAAGTATGAATAATAAAACTGTGAAGTGTGCCAATATACTTCATTAAAGTTTCATAAGAATCCAAAGGAATATTCAATGCTAAAGATTTCTTACTAAACTATTCAGTGAAACTTTGTATAGTCTGACCTTTACTCTGTCTCGACGTTTGCCATTTCATCATTACTTTATGTAAATACCCTAATGGATAGAACTATTTTCTTATCTCTGTTTTAAATTCTAACCATGAGGAAAGAAGATTACCACACTTACTTATGTCATGTAACTTTCTCTCCCACCATACGAGAGCGGTGCCTTCCAACCGAAGAGAAGCCAGTTGGACTTTAACGTCCTCTTCGTCAATATATTGAACACGACAATATACTTCAACCTATCGGATCCAATTGTCTAGCTTTTCAAGATTAGCATCTCCATTAAAAATAGGTAAAGAAAACTTTACATCAAGATTTAATAATGGTTTCTTAAAAGAGGCTTTATTGTTAGAATGTTGAGAATGATGAGAATGCTCAAAGGAAGAAGAACTAGAACTTGAAGGCGAAGATGGAGGCTCAAGAGGGTCTCCTCTAGCCCTTTGATTTACCGAAGCATAATCATCTACATGTGCCTCATTTTTCTTCCCTTTCTTCTTCATCCTCTTCTCGTAATCTCCATACATTCGTTCGACCATTTTTGACATGCGATAAAAGACCATGTGAAAGTTTTTCTCATGTTCATCATGCTTGTTCTCTTCTGCCATCTTCTTCCTTTGGGATGCACGGCCAACTTCGGGATTGAAAGTCTTAAAAGTTCCTTCACCCTGATTATGATTGGCCCTAGTAAGCATTCATACTCAACAATTCAATTCAAAGACGACGGCTCTGATACCAACATGATCCGGGATCTTTTCGTCAGGTGACTTATTAAAGAACTGTATTAAATGAGCATAAACAAAAGTACACCATAAAGAAGGAAAAGCTCAAAAGTAAAGAGACATAAGCATGCAATATGAACACAAAGAACTTGATAACAGAGTTCATCCCTGGTGGACTACAGCTCCGAGTCCTACTCTCAAATGGGTAGGTCTTCTTATTAACTCCACAAAAGAATTGGGCAAAATACATAAGTATACCTCATTCTGGAGTTAAGCCATAGAATATTTGCTCAGATCAAAAAAATAACACCACCACTGCATTCGTGGTGTCATTTTACTTGAAAATGACTGTCTCCATGCCTCGATCTAAGTCAGACACTTTTTGGCCCAAGAGGCACCCGTGCCTCAATTTGTGTGCCACTGCTCCTGCAATAAATGTTGAAAATCTCGAAAAGAATGCCAAAATCCATACCAGGCCATACAAGTTTGTACGAGCG
This sequence comes from Picea sitchensis, assembly GCA_010110895.2. Taxonomy (NCBI): domain Eukaryota; kingdom Viridiplantae; phylum Streptophyta; class Pinopsida; order Pinales; family Pinaceae; genus Picea; species Picea sitchensis. Next base: position 20,823 of record SNQJ01S0119813.1, read on the forward strand.
CGCTTAGTCTCACCTCTCGTGTGCTCTTGTTGTCCCGAACTTTGAACCGGAGGTCTCCTTATATAATATTTTGTGGGCAGTTAGGCATAAATGAATTTGTTGGTGCATTGTTTACAGAGGCTACATTTAGGTGTAGGTTGTTGGGGAGGTTCTGGGGTCAAATCCCACAGACTCGCCCATTTAGGATATTGTTGGCACGCTCCGCTAAGTTTGGCGGTGGTTGTGGCGGGCGGTTAAATGGCGAAATGTTCTAAATATAGTGGAATATGTTATATTTGGTGGACGGCTGGGATAAGCCCCTAGGTTGGCAGAAGGTTTTGGTCGTATGGAACAATACATGTAAAAAATAGTTACCAACTTAACGAGAACTCTACATAGTTCTCATTTTTTGGAGGGTCAAGTTTTTTACCCCATTTTTAAAAATGGTGTTACCGGTAGCACACCCCTCCCTTTTTAGGTGGTTTTTTGATATTTTAAATTTTCTAATACATAAGGTTTTCACTTTTTTGTTTTTAAATGCTTGTTTTTTCATTTATTTTCAAATTGTTCAAATTTTTTATTTTTTATTTTTTTCTCGATAGTGTTTTTCATCTATTTTCAAATTTTTTTATTTTTTTATTTTTTAATTTTATTCAGTGGTGTTTTTAATCATATTTTCATGTTCAATCCAATGTTAAAAAAGTTGTAAACCATTTATTTATTTTAAATTAAGATTTTTCATGTAATTATGTGTCCTTGATTAAATTATGGTTCCATACTTTTTAAATATAGTGGAAAATATCATTTTTAACACATTTTTTACCTTTACTTCAATATATTGAAAATAATTGTAATTAAATAACATTATTTTTAAATACTTACCAAAAATATAAACAAAATAAATAAATAAATAAATAATTGAAATTTAAAATAAAATAAAAACATTTCAAAAATAAAATTTATATTAAAAAAATCATTGAAAAAAAATCTAAAAAATTAAAGAGGAAAAAAAAGCATAAAATTCAAAATATATATATCTAAAATAATAGAAAATTAAAAAAAAATAAAAATAAAAAAATTATAGCAAAAAAACATTGAAAAGACTGAAAAAACCTACAAAAATTAAAAATATATATAAAAAAATCTCAAATTAAAAAACCTTAAAAAATAACAT
>SNQJ01S0119813.1:21985-39726 GCA_010110895.2 Picea sitchensis
ACGATGTATAGGGTGTATACATGTTGGTAAAGCCATGGAAACTTGAGAAGATGAAGATGCAGAGGTTCTAGATTATGAGATCAAACTCACAGGAAGGTCTACAATGCTCAAATACATCGGATCTATCCATTTGTTCAAAAGGTGTGTCTTATTTCTATGAATAGTTGGATTTTGATGTATGCATATGAAATGGTTATGGAGATTTGAAGATTCTTCCTAGAGAGACTAGTGGTTGCATGGGATCTTTTGCATAAGTCAGATCTATAGAAATACAGTGCTGCTATATTTATCATTGATACTTCTTGTTGAGGAACATCTTGTATTTCTTGGCATATGGATAAGGGTTTTTGTGGTACATGGTTGAGAGCTTATATTTGTGAAGTGGTTGATGTATTGAGAGGTTGAATATCAGAAAGGGTTTGATGACTAGATCATGTGAGGGTTATTATACTTGTTCATGATTACACACACCTATATGGCACATGACTAGATAGAGATATATATGCTTTGGGTAAAGGTTATGTATAAGGATGCATGCACAGGGTACAGTTACAGTCTGGATGCAGTGACAGGTTACAGATCTATGTGAAAGAAGTTACACAGGGTCAGAAGTTCTCAGAAGAAAGAAAGCCCTAGTTTTCAAAAGGCATATGCAGATCGCATAATAGTTTAGTCGCATACATACGCGGGCTGCATAACAGATAGGGCGCGTACATACGCATGGTGTAGCACTACAAGTCACGTACTTGTTGTATTTTTTTTATATATGTTCACTTCAGGTACATATTGATTATAGGGCAGTTTTATAGGTTGGATGCAGGTCAGTGGTACAGATTGATACAGTTGTACAGTGGTATATCTCACAGTGATAGTGTGACAGCAGTTCCATCATTCTACTTATATTTCAGGTCAATTGGATGGGGCAAGGAGAGGTGTTTGTAGCCACCTTCTGGTTGTAGCCGAAGAACATAGGGGGTTGTAGCCTCCTTGTGGTTGTAGGCAGAAAATTGCGGAGTTGGAGCTTCACTCAGGTTGTAGCCTGAGAAACTAGGGGGTTGGAGCCTCCTTCCAGTTGAAGCTGGAAAACAAAGGAAGTTTGTGCTTCCAATGAATGTAATTCTTCAAGACATATAAGAAAAATCATTATGTGGTTTTCTCCCGCTTTGGGTTTCCACGTAAAACATTGGTGTACTATGTATGTGTATGATTGTTCATTTGTTCATTGCTTATTTATTCTGCAGTTATTGGATGATAATACTACATTGATATAACAATTGGATTATATGGTTAAAAAGGACTAAATTGCTCTATAAATGATTCACCCCTCCTCTCAGTAATCCAACAATGTCACCTTGACTTTTTGACTTTTGACCAAGTTTGACTGAAATTTGACCACTTATATCTTTTGATTTGTAACTCCTTTTGACGATTCATTTGCGCTGTTAGAAATCTTGCGACGCGCTCTTCGTGGTCATGCCATTTTCACTGAGTTTTGAGAACTTTTAATTTTTGGCCTTTTGTTGTCTGTTGAATCCATTCTGAGCGTTTTTATTTGCTTCTATGCGTTCTGAGTTGTTCTTAGCCTTCTCTGGATCATTTTTGGATCAGAAAGGAAGCTATATTTTGTGATGTTTCCTAGGCTTCAATAATTAGCTCCATTATTTTCTTGATATTCTTCTCCACATAGCCTCTACAGGATGTGAGGAGACTGGAGGATCCTTTTAACTTGGTTGCAGGGGTGGCAGGCACGGTTTTTGCTAAAGGACTAGAAAACAATGGGGTAGGAATCAAAGCCTCCTCCAATTCCTTGATTTGGTCGTTCAGTATGGCATTCTCCACTTAAATTCCTCCAATGGAATCATCAAGAGCATCTACGGTTTCTCGATGAAATCGAGAGATTTGGGATGGCTGCATGTTCCTAAGGTTAATCTCTAAACGAGATTTCCCTTTCTTATTTGTTACATCTCTCTTTTCAATAATTAAATTTTTAGATTTGTTGTCAAAAACAGCGCTCTGGAATACAAAGGATTCATCTTCGTCAAAAATGTTAGTCTCAACTATTTCCATTGTGAAACTATGGTGCATTGCGTCTGCGGGCTGATCAACTTTGCAAAACACGTCATCCACAATAGTCTCAAGTTGCATGTTCTCACTTTCAGTTTTGGGCTCTTCATCTTACCCTACAACGTTTTTTATCTTCTTCCCCATGGGAATCTTGTAAGAACTATCAATTTTTCTGCGAGGAGGGTTCTTATCTCCTCCTCTGTTTGAAGAATTCTGGATTGTTTTCTTACTGGCATGGGTCGTTGGAGAAATGCTCCATGATGTCGTGCTCTTGGGAGTGTTAGTCGGGGACTAGACACTCTTTTCACAGGAGCCTTTCCCCTTTTGTCTGTACAATTCAATTGTTCTTTGCAATGTCTCTACATTACCATGGTCAGGAGCAAGAGTATTTTCGTCATTGTCTCTATCTTCGTTCAAGCGTGTATGGATAAAAGCGCTGCTAAAGACAACTGCTAGTAAATGTTCTAGAAAAATCCCATTATGGTCGAACCCTCTTAGCCTTTCAGCATATCTTAGGTTCAAGTTGTTTAAATGAATTGTTCATCATATCTTAGCCTAAACACGAAGTCCCCGACTTTCCAAGGCAGAGGAATGAACTATTTTTTTCTCTTACCATGGAAAAAATGCAACTAGTGTGTATTGCCTTGTTATTTCTATAGCAAACATCTTGTCTGTGATGTGACATGGAAGCAAAGCAGGATTTTCCTTTGAGCCAAAAATCATTATTACACTGTAATTTTCCATTTTTTCAAGTGTCCCCTTCCTATCCAAAAACTTGGTTGTTTGGCCAGACATCCGGGGAGCATCCTTTCCTAACAATAAATATTTGAAAACTGAGACAAAGTCATTAAAAACCTCATAAAAACAATGGGAGGCCTTGTGCCTCCACAAGGCCTGGTACCAAAATGTTACTGGGTCGAATTCATAGTTTATCTTCTTGGACAGAGACAGTTTTGGAAACGGACACCAATGAGTTATCATGAAAACCAAGTAGGATGACTTATAAAATTTATTCTCTTCTTTGAATCATGACAATTGGGAACATATTTCAATGGAAATTAGCTTCCCCCAATCAAAAATGGATTGTTCCTTGACTATGAAATACAAAATATAAAGAACCATGTGGGAAATGCTTGTCATGGATTCATGTCCCATTATTCTTGTAAACAACCAGGAAATCTCTCGGAATGGATTTCTAAAGGAACTGACCTGCAACTTTGTGATATCTTCAGGAACTATTGTTGGGTCTTCCAGGAACTCGGGTAAGAGATCCAACCCGTTATCATGTTTTTATAGGAACTGCTTGCAGTCTTGTCCTCTGAAGGTCAATGTTGGTTCCAACAATCTTAACATCTTGTAGAAGACCTGAGGTGACAAAGAAACAGGAGAATGATCGTGCAGTGGAATAATTCTTTGGCTTGAAATATATTTTTTGGCCCACCAAGAGACCACCTCCTTAGAGTCAAAAACTTTTTTGGACGCAGCCTGCAAGAGCGATTCCAAAGGTCCAAATCACTTTGTTTTGGGCGGAATGGGATGAATAGTAAGAGTATTCCCTAGACCACTAGAAGTTCTGGTCCTCACGCCCAAAGATATTCATTGTATCTCCACAGAACTGTTGTTGAGTTGCTACCATAAGTTTACGAGAACGTTTGTTTGCTCCAGATGATGTTTGAAATGAAGAGTTGGAAGGGATAATATAACCCTCCACAAATATTGGTCCAATGCGTGTGAATGGGAGATCTCCTCGATCCTTTCGCTCATTAATGAAAATCTCGACAGTTGTTGCATGATGCATTGCTAGCATTAAAGACTAATAATTTCATACTTAGAAGTGAGAATATGGAGGGTACGGTGAAGAGAAATTAAGGATTAGATATTTCGTGAACACCCCAACATGACGAACTGCGAAAGATATTCCATGATGTTTGAGATGAACAATCGGAAGGGATAATATAACTCTCTACAGATCTTGGTTTAATGCATATTAATGGGAGATCTCCTTGAGTGTTTCACTCATTAATGACAATGTTGACAGTTCCTGGATGATGAAATGTTAGCATCAAAGATTACTAATTGCATATTTAGAAATAAGTACGAAGGTCGTGGGAACGTGAAAGAGTAATTAAGGAATGGATAATTATCGAAAGAAGTCGGTCGGGCTTCAAAATAGGGTTACAAGGTATAACCATGAGAGGTGAGGGCCCGAAGGTCAAATTGTATGTCTCGGAAGTTTTGAGTGCAAAACGCATAACATGGAAGAGGGCATGATGGGACAGTCCAGAGGTCAATTTGTATATCGCAGAACTCTCGGTACTATTTGTAGGCCATGGAACATTGGATGCGCAATCGTGATCCTACATGTCCAGGAACCCGCAATAGAAAAAGTGGCTAAGTATGGAATAGGGAAACGGTAGGCCGGACTTGTTTTCGCTAATATATTGAAATTTGTAATAGATATCCCATTACATGGCAATATATTTTATGCATGTTTCTAGGCAATTTGTGTAGCGATAGTCAATGTGACTGTCTCGTTGAGTGTTTTTCTTATTAATGACGGTATGTACAGTTGTTGCATGATGAACTGTTAGCATTAAACCTTGGTCATTGCATACTTTGAAAGAAGTGTGAAGGTGGCAGGCACAGGAAACAGTGACTAGGAATTTGAGATTTCGTGAACCCACCAACACGAGGATCCGTGAAAGAGGTTCCAAGAATGGGAAAGTATGGAAAGTGATCGGACAAGCTTCAAACCAGGGTGACAAGGGTTCCCCATGAGACGTGACGCCCCAACGGTCAAATTGTATGTCTCGGAACTTTTGAGTGAAAAATGTGTAACACGAAAGAGGGGATGATGTGGGAGTCTGGCAGTCAATTTGTATATCATGGAAGTCTGGGAGATCTCCTCGAGCCTTTTGATCATTAATGGAAATATTTACGGTTCCTACATGACAAACTATTAACATTAAATCTTACTAATTGCATATCCAGAAAGAAGTATGAAGGTGGTGGGGACATGGAACATCAATTAAGGAATGGCTAATTATCAAAAGCGGTCGGTCAGGATTCAAAATAGGGTTACGAGATATAACCAATAGAGGTGAGGGCCCGAGGGTCAAATTGTATGTCTCGAAAGTGTTGACCACAAAACGCATAACACGGAAGAGGGCATGATGGGGCATTCCAACGGACAATTGTATATCACAGAACTCTGGGTACTATTTGCAAGTCGCGGAACATTGGAAACACAATATTGAGCCCGCCGTTCTGGGAACCCGCAATCAAAAAAGTGTCTAAGTATGGAATAGGGAAACGATAGGCTAGACTCGATGCACAGTGGTTGCAGCATGTGCAACCATGGAAATGTACCATGTCATGATCATAGAGCCAACTTGTGGCTAAGTATTGAAAGGAATGATGGTTGGTCGGGCTCATGATGGGGCATTCTAGTGGACAAATTATATATCGCAGAACTTTGGGTATTGTTTGCAAGTCATGAAACATTGGAAACACAATCTTGAGCCCGCCAGTTCGAGAACCCGCAATCGAAAAAGTGTCTAAGTATGGAATAGGGAAACGGTAGGTTGGACTCGTTTTCACTAATATATTGAAATTTGTAATAGATATCCCATTACCTGGAAAGATCTTTTCTTCATATTTATGGACAAGTTGTGTAGGGATAGTCAGTGTGATTGCTGACTTGAGCCTTTTGCTTATTAATGACGATATTTACAGTTTTTGCATGATGAACTCTTAGCATTAAACCTTTGTTGTGGCATATTTGGAAAGAAGTACGAAGGTGGTGGGCGCAGGAAATAGTGACTAGGAATTGGAGATTTCATGAACCCGCCAAAGCAAGGATCCAAAATAGGGTGACAAGGGTTCCCTAGAAGATGTGAGGCCCCAACGGTCAAATTGTATGGCTTGGAACTTTTGAATTTAGAATGTGTAACACAGAAGAGGGGACAATATGGGAGTCTGACAATCCATTTGTATATCGTGGAGGTCGAGGTGTTGTTTGTAGGTCAAAGAACAATGAAAGTGCAATCTAGAGGTCGAAATAATTAATGTGCATTGGGAAGGGCACGAATGTGGCAGGGATGGAAGGGAGCGATAAATGTTTTGAAACTTTTTGTGAACCCGAGTAGAGTGAAGCTTGCGAATTGGAGGATCCGGGGGTGGAATTGTAGATCACGGAATTTTTTGGTGCAATATGTATATCATAGAACACGTGGAAAAAATTAGGTAAGTATGGAAAAGAACAATAGTCGTTCGGAGTACCGTAAATGGTCGTTTAATGCGTGTTAATGGGAGATGTCCTTGAGGTTTTTTCTTGTTAATGCCAATTGTTTTTTACCAGTGTGTTGAGTTGTCACTAGTAAAACCATAATTAATGTGCATTGGGAAGAGTGCAAAGGTAGTGGGGATGGAATGCAACGTTAGATGCTTTGAAAAATTTGTGAACTCGGGTAGAGTGAAGCTTGTGATTTTGAGGAGTCCGGAGTGGAATTGTAGATCATGGAATTTTTCATTGCAATATGTATATCACGGAACAAGCAGCAAGAGAGTTCGAAAGCACCAACCCCAGAAACCACGGCCATAAAATTGGCTAAGTATGGAAAGGAACGGCGGTCGGTCGGACTCGTGATGTGAAGATATAGATGGAGATGAATATTTGTCAGTCCACCAACCCAGGAACCTGCGATCATAGAAAGGAGACTAAGTATATAACCAGAAAGGGATAATAGAGGGGAACAAGAAAAGGGAAAAAGAGGTAAGTATCTCACAGAACAAATTCTATTATTTGTTTATTAATGCCAATCTTTTCAAACCTCTAGTGAGTTTTCACTAGTAAAAGCATAAATTGTAGATCATGGAAGTTTTTGGGTGCAATATGTATATGACGGAACATGGGGCATAAGAGTTTGATAGCGCTAACTTGGGACCCGGTGATCACATAATTGGCTAAGTATTGAAAGGGACGGCGATCGGTCGGGCTCATGATGTGAAGATATAGATGAATATGAGCATTTCCCAATCCGCCAACCTGGGAAGCCATGATCATAGAAATGTGACTAAGTATAGAACCATAAAGGGATAATATAGGGGAAGAAGACAAGGGAAAAATGGGTAAGTATAGAGGAGGGAAAAGAAAGGGAGAAACGAACATTTAGTCTTAGCTATGTAATATAGTTGGAGGTCGACAAAGACAACTTCAAGTTTAAAGAGAATTTGTTTATATTTATTCCAATAGTATTCATATTAATATATCTCAACAGATTATTTGTCTTCCAAATGTAAACCATATTCCAATTTGTAGGGTGTTTTTCAGCTCGCAAATTTTGTTCAAACCCATAAGCAATAGAAATATATATATATATATATATATATATAGGATGTAACATTTTTTATATGCAAGGATATTCTCAAATAGAAGAAGTTGTAATATATGCACAATATTGAACAAGAACATGACGTTGACACCTAAGTTTCCATGTTGAAATAAAGTCATTAATTGATTCTATTTACAGGGCCTCGAAGAATGAAAGAAGGACGGATCCACCAATTTCTTTCTTAAGTATAGGGTGGGCACTACAGAACTATGTCCTATCACAAATTATTCTTCCATGTAAAATGTAAGGAGCGAATAGAGCAGCTTTTATTTATATCGAAGTGTTGGGTAGGGGAAAAAAAAACTTGTCGTGCATGTTTAACTACGGATCAAAGAGCTTCTTAAATTCTTGTAGAAAGAGGTTGAATTCATCTATCAATAGTTGTATAGGAATATGGTTCGATTTATAAAAAAACACAATATTAAACATTGGAAAACATCATACAAAAACCTCAAATATTTTATATTCAGATAAACTAGGTTACAAAATACCGTTGATATTATTTCCCAAAAGAGTTGTCTTGAAATAGTTCAACACTGAAATTTAAATGTGTTTTTCATAATGACTGCGATTGGGGCTCTCGCGAATCAAAAAAACAAATATGTACAAGAATCAAGCCTATAAACAGTCTTTTATAGATTTCAACTTGATCATCAAATGCTTGCCTGGTTAAAAACAATGAGTTAAATATCAATTTCGGATCTTGGACTTCATGGGTGCTATCAGCTAGATCTATCCCAGCTTCTTGAATAGTTTGTCTCTTCTAGATATGGCCTTCCTGGATTAGCTTTTTATTCAACATTCCATACTTTGCTAAGTGTTAATTTCTCTCTATCATCGAAAACTTCGGGTTTAAGGTGCCTTCCTTATAATGTTCCTGGTCATCCACATCTGAGACAACTTAGAGATGTGATTCAGGCCCAATTCAAAGATGAGGGAGTGGTTTTATGTGACGTTGGCTTTGGGGGAAAAAAGTTATGTTAGCCAACAGAAGCTGAGACAAAAAAATTCAAGTATCCTGTGACTGGTATTCTACCTGTATTCAATCGTTTGTTTGGTTGAAAGGTTTGCCTGAAGATTTGTATGTTGAATTTCTTTGTTTTATTGTTGTAAATTGGAAGGGACGTTCAAGTCACCTGCAAAATGATCCTTTGTTGAAGTATATAGCTTCTTCTAGCAACACAGATTTGGAAAGTGTATCAAATGTTGCAGATCACACCATAATATATCTTTCTTCATAGGAGTGGCATATATCATGGCTCACAAAATGGTTTGGAATATTCGGAAGTGACGCCAAATATTACTCCATGCCAGAATATACTCAGAAGGAAATTATAAATTTGGATCCTCACGAAGGTGAGAAATTGTATGAGTGGTTGAATCAACATTCTAAAATTATAGAACCTTCTATCAAAGTTGTAATAGACTTGACAGACAACCAAATTCTATCTTAAAGTTTGTTGAGTGACCTCTGGATGTAGTAATAGACTCGACATACAATCAACTTCCGATCACTACTGGTACTAATGTCAAGTGTATCAATTCATGACCCCAGGCTCCAGGTAGCTCAGCTTCAGGCATCCACACTGGCAGTGACTCCAGGCTCTAGATAGCTTCAGCTTTGAACATTGACATTGGCGGTGGAAATGGCAACAGTGCCATTGACTGCAAGGTGGTAATGCGGTGAACAAGCAGTCATATCATTGTCAAAGCACTTAGATTGTAGGGTTGTCAGACCTGCAAAGAGAATCGAATTTAGTATTTCTTTGTCATGACAATTACAATGTTGATGTGAGTCCGGAAATCTTTGGAGGTTGGGTGTCCTGTGCAATGATGACCTCGACATTAGGTGCATGTCAGACATTTATTATCTGACATTATGGTGTTAATGTGATTTCCATAGTCAAGGATGGGTCGATTGAATTGGCACAAGAAATATTAATTGTGTAATTAATTAACATCCTTGAAGGACATGAATCCAAAACAATACCTGAAACTTTTCGAAGAGTCATGTGTTAAGAAAATACATTATTTTATATTTTAAAAATTAAAAAATTGTACTTTCTATGTCTAACATTAGGTTTCACACATAAACATTTTTAAGTTAATCAAAATTAATATATAGTCAACTCAGATCCCCGGAAGCGATCAAATTCCCTAGAGCTACTTTATTTCCATCATGTTGGTTAAGATAGAAGGTCCACCACCAGGACAAAGAAACAAGGTAGTAATAAAAGAACCTATGATGGGGATGGAAGCACTATATGACCAGGAAGGAACTCTGTTCTTATCGACCCATGATCTTGATGAAAAAATCAAGAGATGCTTGCAGTGAGGCCATGGTGATTTATTTGAACAAGACAAGTCAATACTTCAAGCATCGAGAAACTTCCATTTTTTTCAAATATTGGATCTAATGCAACAGAAGAAATTCATTCTCCTTATTCAAAGCATGGGAAACAGCATGAAGATTGATATTCGGTGGAAATAGCTCTAGAATATCTACTACATCAAGGTATTTTCTAAAGAATAAAAAAAAATCATTACATGAAGGTGGTAGTAAAAGGTGATCTTCAGAAACCAAATCATTACCTGAATATGTCAAACTTCTTACAGAAGGTGGTAGTATAAAGTAATATTCAGAAAGTGTTGCAAAGTCCATAGTCCAAAATTCCTTCCCATTAACTTTTCCCAGTTACTTGTCGATGCAGACATCAAAATATTTGAGAGCCTCGTTCCCTGATTATATACCCACCTTTAAATACCAGGAGAATATTCTTGCAAAGAGCAACAATCTCTTTGACCCATATGCAATTATATGCATAGGAATAGTGAAAAAAATGTGCAGTAGTGATAGAAAGTTGATTGTATGTGGAGTCTGTTACTACATTCAGAATTCGGTGAACAAACTTTGACAAAGAAGCTGACTTTCTTTCAAGTATGTTACCACACACAAAAGTCGCTCAACAAACTTTGACATAGAAACTTCTATAATTTTAGGATGTTGATTCAACGACTCATAAAGTTTCTCACATTCGTGGGGATCCAAATTTATAATTTCCTTCTGAGTATATTCATGCATGGAGTAATATTTGGCGTCACTTCCGAATATTCCATACCATTTTGTAAGCCACGATATGTGTGACTCCTCTGATGAAAGATAAATTCTGGTGTGGTCTACAGGATTTGATACACTTGCCAAATCTGTGTTGTTGGAAGAAGCTATATACTTCAACAAAGGATCATTTTGCAGGTGACTTGAAAGTCCCTTCCAATTTCCAGTAACAAAACAAAGAATTTCAACATACAAATCTTCAGGCAGGCCTTTCAACCAATCAAAGGATCGAATACAGGGAGAATACCAATCATAAGATACTTGAATTTTTTTTGTCTGAGTTTATGTTGGCTAACAGAATTTTTTTCACTCAAAGCTAACGTCACATAAAACCATTCCCTCGTCTTTAAATTGGGCCTGAATGGCATCTCTAAGTTGTCTCACATGTGGATGACCAGGAACATTACAAGGAAGGCACCTTAAAGCCCAAGTTTTCAATGATAGAAGGAAATGGGAATAAGTATTTAAAATGAATGTTGGAGGATGATAGTATAATCTTCCATAAATCTTGGTTTAATGCGTTTTAATGGGATATGTCCTTGACCTTTTCGCCTATTAATGCCAATATTTTCGAATATGGGTGGTGGGTTGTCACTAATAAAGGCATGATTAATGTGCATTGGGAAGGGCACGAAAAATGCTTTGAAAGTTTTGTGAACCTGGAAGCCCGGGAACCCATGAATTTGTGACAATAGGAGGTGAAGAATTGACTAAGTATGGAAAGGCGGGGCATAATGCCTTAAAAAAACCAAAGTAAGCAACAATTTTTCTGAGTTCAAGATCCACAAAAAAAAAAAATTAGATCCCATAATATTGACCTCTGCCAATTCAATACCAGGCGACTGGAGTGCATCTGGGGTGCCTGTGAGAAAAGTTAATCCTTTGATGAAGAATTGTTTGTATTGCAACATGTCAAAATAATTGTGTCCTGATAGTATTTAAAATGAACACTGGGGGATGATAATATAATTTCTTGTATATCTTGCTTCAATGCATTTTAATTGGAGATGTCCTTGAGCTTTTCCGTTATTAATGCCAATGTTTTCGAACCTATGTGGTGAATTGTCACCAATTAAAAGCGTATGTAATTTGCATTGGGAAGTGTGCTAAGGTAGCAACGATGGACAAGAGCGATAAATGCTTTCAAACTTTTCTGAACCCATGAGTCTGCGAACTCGCAAATCTAGGACAATAAGAGGTGAAGAATCGACTAAGTATGAAAAGACGGGGCGGTCAGATGGAAGAGGACAGACTCGTCATAGGTAGATTGAAGCTTGTGAGTTCGAGGAGACTGGGGTTGAATTGTAGATCAAGGAATTTTTGGGTGAAAGATGTATATCATGGAACATGGGGCATGAGAGTTCGATAACACCAATCCAGGAACTCGTGGCCATAAACATTAACTATGGGAAAAAAATTCTCAATTATGGAATATAGCTGGACCTCAACAAACTCAAGTTCAAGTACAAATAGAATTTGTCTATAGTTATTCAAATACCAATCATATTATTTTATTTTAATAGTATTTTTGTGGCCCAAATGTAAACCATGTTCCAATTTGAAGGGTGTTTTCAGCTCGCAAATTTTGTTGAAACGCATAGGTGATAGAGAAAATATGAGTTAACATTTCCATATGCAAGCATATTCTCAAATATGACAACCCGTAATATATGCACAATATTAAAGAGGGACATGACATCAACACCTTTGTGGATGACAGTGGGGTAGCACAATATTGAATTCTTACTATGATGATGCCTTAAAAAAACTAAAATAACCAACAATTTTTGCCAATTCAAGATGGACACAAAAAAATCATCAGATCCCATAATATTCATCCATTAATGCGTTTTAATGGGAGATGTCCTCGAGATTTCCACTTATTGATTCCAATATTTTCCAACCTACCTAGTGAGTTGTCACTAGAAAATCATAATTAATGTGCATTGGGAAATGCAGAAGGTGGCAGGAATGGAGGGGAGTGAAAAATGCTTTCAAACTTTTGTGAACCTGGGAGTCTATGAACCCACGAAACTTTGAAGACTCTACTAAGTATGGAAAGGCAGGTCAGTTAGATGGAGTCATCATAGGTAGAGTCAGGCGTGTGAGTTTGAGGAGCTCGGGGTCAAATTGTAGATCACCAAAGTTTTGGGTGCAATATGTATACCTCGAACACAGGGCATGAGAGTTCAATAATGCCTACCCATGAACCCGTGGCCATAAAATTGGCTAAGTATGCAAATGAATGACAGATGGTCGGACTCGTGATGTGAAGATATAGGTGGAGATGAGGATTTTTCAGTTCTCCACCCCGGGAACCCATGAGCATAGAAACACGACTAAGTATAGAACCATAAACGGATAATAGAGGGGAACAAGAAAAGCGAAAATGGGTAAGTATAGAAGAGGAAAAAGAAAGTGAGAACATAACTTTATCCCTCACACAACAACACTTAGTCTCGTAATTATGAAGCAATAGAAACACATTAACTATGGGAAAAACATTCTCAGCTATGAAATATAGTTGGAGTTTGACAAACTCTGGTTCAAGTCCAAAGAGATGTTGTTTATATCTATTTCAATATTTTTCATATTATTTTATTTTAATAGTATTTTTGGTGGCCCAACTATAAAAAAATGTTCCAATTTGTTTTTTTCAAGTGGAGATGTGTTTGTGAAGACATGTTTCCTTGAACCATGATCCAGGGGCAGGAAAAATGCAATGTCGACTATTTGTTGAGCAGAGATTTGTTGAAGATTAAGCAATGTATTTCCAAGTGCATGTATCATTTGCATAGTATCAATATGATTTCTTTCATGTTCTTTGCGTATTCTTCTAAATGCACTTGTCATAGATTTGTCAACCTTTGCCATGTCACTATGGCTGCGAAAAAGGTGGGATCCCTAGTGAACAATGACTTTCAAGAACAACACCAAGACAACATCACACTCATGTTTCTATGGTCATAGTAATCACACACGAAAATGTTCTACAAGAGGATTTTGGCTCAAGCATTCCCAGTATTGAAAATTCTTACTTGCAAATTGGAAATAGCAAACAACAACCAATGAATAGAAATGAAACCATGGAACTAAGAATCACCAGTGAATGGAGAAGTTCAGAAGCGCGGCCCCTGGCGTGCAAACTGCAACAACTGGTCCAACTACGGATGCAGGTGCCCAACCTTGCAAAGTTGAAGCAAACAAGAGCAAGCAGCAAACAACAAACCAGTGAACAAGTACCAAGAGGCCCAACTACAGTTGCAGTACCTCAACTCTACAAATTTGAATCAAACAACAATAAGCAGCATCCAGTGAACCAATGAGCAAGCATCAACCAGTCAACCAAGAATGTCGGTGAAGAACAATATTGCCCAAATTCACTGCAGACAAGATTGTATAAAAAAATCGGAGGAAAATGTATTGTAGCACACTTGTTAAGCAAACATTTCAGGCTGTGAGGCTTCTCAGGTAAACATTTAAGGTTGTGAGGACCGTGCAAAGGCCTCCCACTATGTAAACATTTAATAAAGTTGCAGTTTGCATGACTGGCATTCTTCATCCGTAATTGGAACTGTGCTTCTGTCGCTCCCCATTCACGGGTAAATTTCACTGCCATGGTTTCATCCCTATTCGTTGTTTGTTTTTTTTCAGTTTGCAAGTAAGAATTTTCAACACTGGGAGTGATCAAAATCCTCTTGCAAAACATATTTGTATGTGACTAAAATGACCAAAGAAACATGACTGTAATGTTGTCTTGGTCTTGTTCTTGAATTCCAATGTTCGACACAGAACCCACCTCCATCACAACCATAGTGACATATAAAAAAGGAAATTGAATTTTCTCCTCACATACAAAGATGTTCTGCAAGAGGATTTTGACTCGAGCATCTCCAGTATTGAAAATTTTCACTTGCAAACTAGAAATAGCAAACAACAAACAACAAATAGAAAGGTAAACATATCACCGAAACCCACCCGTCAATGGGGAATGACAAAAGTGTAGCTCCAATCGCGGTTGCAGAATCCCAAGCGTGCAAACTGCAACAAGAGCAATAGGAAAACAAGAGCAACAACAACAAGAAAATAAGAAACTAGTGAACAAGCAATGAGCAAGAATCAACCAGTGAACTAGTAATGTCGTTGAAGAACAATATTTCCTATATTTACTGCAGACAACATTGTATAAAAAAAAATTAGAGGAAAATGTATTATAACAGGCCTATTAAGTAATGCAGGAATGCAACTGCGGCACTGAGACCCACCGGTGAATGGAGAAGGACAAAAGCGCAACCCTTGGCCTGCAAACTACAACAACAGGTCCAACTGCGAATGCAGGACCCCAACCTTGCAAAGTTGAAGAAAACAAGATAAAGCAGCAAACAACAAATCAGTGAATAAGTACCAAGAGGCCCAACTGCAGTTGCAGGACCTCAACTCTGCAAAGTTGAATCAAACAACAATAAGCATCATCTAGCGAACTAACGAGAAAGCATCAACCAGTCAACTAGGAATGCTGGTGAAGAACAATATTGCCCAAATTCACTGCAGACAAGATTGTATCAAAAAATCGGAGGGAAATGTATTGTAACACGCCTGTTAAGCAAACATTTCAGGCTGTGAGGCCTATCAGGTAAACATTTAAGGTTGTGAGGACTGTCCAAAGGCCTCCCACTATGTAAACATTTAAGAAAGTTGCAGTTTTCACGGTTGGCATTCTGCATCCGCAATTGGAAGTGTGTTTCTGTCGTTCCCCATTCACAGGTAAGTTTCACTGACATGGTTGCATCCCTATTCGTTGTTTGTTTTTTTTCCAGTTTGTAAGTAAGAATTTCCAATATTGGGAGTGATCAAAATCCTCTTGCAGAACATCTTTGTATGTGACTACTACGACCAGAGAAACATGACAGTAATTTTTTCTTGGTCTCGTTCCTGAACGCCAATGTTCGACATAGAACCCACCTCCATTGCAGTCATAGTGGCATATAAAAAAGGAAATCAAATTTTCTCCTCACATGCAAAGATGTTCTGCAAGAGGATTTTGACTCAAGCATCTCCAGTATTGAAATTTTCCACTTGCAAACTAGAAATAACAAACAAAAAACAATGAATAGGAAGGTAAACATGGCACTGAAACCCACCCATCAATGGGGAACGACAAAAGCACAGTTCCAATCGCGGTTGCATAATCCCAAGTGTGTTAACTACAACAAGAGCAACAGGCAAACAAGAGAAACAACAATAGGCAAACAAGAAACCAGTGAACAAGCAACGAGCAAGCATCAACCAGTGAACCAGTAATGTCGTTGAAGAACAATATTGCCCATATTAATTGCAGACAACATTGTATAAAAAAAATCGGAGGAAAATGTATTGTAACAGGCCTATTAGGTAAACATTTAAGGTTGTGAGGCATGTCAGGTAAACATTTAAGTTTGTCAAGACCGCCGAAAGGCCTCGCGCTGTGTAAACATTTAAGAAAGAATGCAGTGTGGCAAGTCTGTTTACGTATGCAAAATAATTATTATATTATTTTATAATAATATAAAATAATAATAGTAAAAAAAAAATAGTAATAATAATAACAATAGTTCGAACAATAGAGACTATGCAAAAAAAAAAAGTCAAAGGAAAAACTAATATGAAGTCAACTAATAAAAAAATGACTATGGATGCTAGAAAATTTGGATATCTAAACATTTTAATAAAAATAGTAAAAATTCAGAAACATTGTAGATTATCAAAAACTTTGGATATGCTAACATATAAAACATTGGGAATAGTGAAGCTGGCAATAAGACCTTCAATCTCTTATCCAATCAGATCATGACATATATGGTATTTTTTATTATATACAAATCAATAGTATTTTTTATTATAACAAATCAATGCTTTTAGTTATGTAGTTCCAACAATAGAGATTATGCAAATATTTTTAATTAAAGGACAAACTAATATGAAGTCAATGAATTATCTATAGCTATAGTCCCTCTACGCCGCAGAGACTAATAAGCGGTCCCATGGGAATACAATTAAACTTAAAGTAACTATTTATGTTGTACATAAAGAAACTAGACAAAAAAAAGCAACACATGCCCTTCTTTTACTTTGGCGGAAATGTTTGAGATTTTCATGTTGTTTGTTGTGTTTTACACATATTAATAAGATCTAAATGACCGATGTGAGAGATATGATTTGTTTGAATTTTTTTTTAATGAATTATCTGATTATAATTGGAACATAATAAAATAACATTGAAATAGAGTGGAGTAATGTTTTATGTTTGTTTTTTTTTGGTAATTATCATTTAAATCTACTAATATAATTATTAGCAAAATCACAATTTTACATTGTTTAAATTTTATTTTTAAATACATAAATAAATTTAACACTCTCAAAAATCCCACAAATATCTGAAATATATGATCTCAATTATTGAAATTTCCAATCAAATTTTAAACAAAACTTATAAACATACCACTTCAACAATCCCCTAATAAAAATATACAATCCATATACACAGATATGTGTACACAATGGAAATATGGTTTGAAGTTGTACAGCAATATGGGCGCATGACTTTTGATGGAATAAGTTTAACAAAGCGGAAAGAATGAAAGACGATTCATGTATTTGAATTTCCAAAATTTTCCTAACTACTTTTGACATTTAATAATTAAAGAACATTCATCTATTTGAATTTCCAAAATTTTCCTTGACAACTTTTGACATTTAATAATTAAAGAACGCGTGATAACGCAGAGGGGATATTTAAAGAAACATGATAACGCAAAAAGATTAATTTACTCCATATGATTTTATAACAACCAACCGAGAGAAGGGGCTAAAAGAAACTCTAAGTGCTATGTGACATAAATGTTAGTGAAGTTTTTTTTATTTTTATGATACATGAATAGTAAACATTTGTGGGTATTTTTTTATTTTTATTTTTATGATACATGAATAGTTAATGGAGGAGATGTTGGAGGAGATGTGGGTAGTTTTATACAGGTTATGTTGATTGCTGGAGAGTACAATTTTTATAGGATTTTGCAGTTGGAGTTATTATATATATTTTTATATAACAAATTAAAAAAATAAAAATTATTTTTTTAAATTTTTTTGATAAATATTTGTGTAGTTTTTTTTTATTTTTATGATGCATGAAT